>CAIGRB010020708.1:0-31530 GCA_903798255.1 Fraxinus quadrangulata
TTGCTCTCTTGCACATCAAGTGTCTTCGGCAAAGTAGTTGACCCTTCTGATTTGACAGAAACAGGACGTCGTGTATTATTTGATTGAACTCTTGGGTAAGACAGACTGTGAAATGGCTTTACTCCAGTAAATATTGGAAAGCTACGGTGGAGTCGTCTACTGTTGTTGTCTATCTGATGAATTTTAACGACATATTTATCAATTCAAAGTCAGTGCTACAGATTTTTTAAATAAAGGCAAAATTTCGATTCAACCAAAAGAAAAGAGGAGTTAGTTTCCATTGACAACAACAACCAATATTATCTCAGGGATTCCTTTCTAGTTTTGGTCAACATGTACAGAAAAATATACTGGATCACTGTTCAATTCCTCCAGTTTTCCATCTACATGCATAAAACATTAGGATGTTGTTGCAGCATTTGAAAATTGAAAATGAATTAGTTCGAACTTCTACTTCTAACAGTACTTAAAATTGTCTGGATACGAAGACATAATTAAATGTCAACAAAAATTCTCTTGTACCCACTCAAACAAATATATACATTTATATCTAATTTTGTCAAATAAAATTTTCTGTTTAACTTCATTCTGAGAATTTCCTCCATCAAAATTTAGCATCAGAGCAAGCTCGATCCTTGCAGATGGCAACTTGTGGTCATTGTGGGAATAAAACAGGAAGATAGCAAGAAAAGAGGAGACTAATCTTGAAGAGGAGTTGAGTCCTTTCCATGCAAAGGCACCTCGAGAACTTGAATTTCGCCGTGGGTTGGAAGAGAGAATTATTTTGGCTATTGATTTAAGTGGAGGAACCATGTATAGTTAAGAAGTTCTCCATAGGGAGGCAATTTCAAAAGATTATTTCGAGTGGAAAGCCAATCATGAAGATAAAGTTAAAAGGAGCTACACTTGAATGGTGGAAGAAATTTGAACCAAACATTCAAATCAACCTTTGTGTGCAGAGCATTTCGACACTTAAAAGCAGTGGACTCGACAAGGCAAACCAAAATTTGGACCGGGGAGTCCAGAAAGCCAAACATTCAAAGCAATTTTTGTGTGCAGAGAATAAAGATTTCATACAACGGGGCAGATGTATATGTTCAGGTAAGAGATGCACTAAATTAAATTGGTACAAACGAGGGTAATGAGCAGATGACATCTCTTCATCTTATCAGTCTTGAACATTTAACTAGACATAAGATCGAGTTTGATTTTTCAATCTAGAAGATCAATGTGGATGGTAGAAAAGAGGGTATGTGGTATGGTGCAAGACAATCTCTAGTTGGGCACAACCGAGCAGCAAATCTAAAGGGTATGGTGCAGTTCAAGACATTCTAAGAGAACAGACTAGTCAAAATAATTGCTGGGGATTACTTTGACACATTCTTAGGAATATAATCTCCATCACAAGGATTTTTAGGAAATAATTTGTCTACGTGGATTTCCACCTATTATTTTGGTTTGAGATGCTAATTTCACGGGACACTTTTGGCAATGTCTTAGAAGGTTTAGCAGGAAACTCAAATATTCCAGCACCTTTAGCCTATACACAGAGGAACAAACTGAAGTTTCAAATAGGAACCTCTAATGCTAGTTTGTATTGTTCGGGATCATGTGATGACTTGGCTTGAGATCTTGACACAGGTAAACTTGTAACAATTCTTTTAACCATACCTTCCAAAACACTACATTTGAAGCTACCTATGTTTATAAACCAAAACATGGGTTGCATCTTGTTCCTGTCACCTCAAGAAGCTCAACTAAGTGAAAATGAGGAATCTTCGATTGATCATGTTAAGAAATTGTACAAGGAAGTCCACCTAGCAATTTTAGTAATAACCTGTGTGTTGAACCAGCAAGGCAATCACATGCGTTTGAAGGAATTCAACCTGAGACTAGGCGCTACCGCATTTAGGTCTGAAGGAACTCACCATAAGCTGGAAGCTACAAAATTTGGGTTGTTTAAGTGCTAAGAAAGATCAGGTCTCTTGCACATACCATTATTTTTCCCTGACTACTAGTAGATTATCCTGACATCAATGCTGCTGTCTTACAATGAGAGTATATTCTATTTGAAGTAATAAATGGAGAAACACAACTGAATGTTGATCTCCTCCCAAAGGACCATGAGAGATCATTGAGTATATCTAGAATGTGAAAGAGGTCAAGTCTGGAAGAGGAAATATTGCAGATTCTTTGTGAAATGACCAAGTCCACAAGCAGCAATACATAGATATTAGAAGAGAGTTTGATCCAGACGTATGAGCAAAGTATCATCAGACTTCCTTGCCAGAGAGACATGAGCAGATTTTACATGAGCATATTGATTTTTCTAAGAAATTTCTTTGGAGTCGGTTCTTGTCATATTGGTCTTTTGCAGTCTTTTTATTTTGCCTGCTTAAGTCGGTCTTTTGGCCTTCTTCAGTTAGTAGTTTATCACAGAAATTGTACTCTTATAAACCATGTACTTATTTAATCAGTAACCATCATTATGCATCTGAGTTCTTAGAAATTCTTAGTGGACAAAAACCCTAGAGACCTTTGTATATGTCTCTTATTTGGTATATATGTTTTACTGTGCCAAGTTTGTTTAACAAAATATTGCTATTTTACCTTATAATTCCTTCTCCTGCAAGTTTCTTTCACCAAATTGACAGAGCAAAATGCAGAAGTAAATACTATAAATAGGTGCTGAAGTTATGTTTCTGTCTTTCTCATAATCATGAAAGTATTTAAAACCAAAAACATGAAGAGATGAAGTTACCGTGCTTCCAAAGATGCTTAGCTGCATAGCCCGCGAGGACAAATTGTTTCCTTGTTGATCAGCCTCTTCCAGGGCATGAACTTGTTGCCCAGACTTGTAAAAATTCTCCGGCCAACTCATTAGACCACCATGCTGTCTAGCTAGAGGTCCAGATGGGTGATCAGAAGAATGTGATATCAGTGAATATGACCTTTTTTGAAGGGTTCTGCTGGGCTCAAATCCAGAAACATCGAGCATTAACACTCTTGAACTTGCCTCTACCTGATACCGAGACACTTGATGAAAGAAACTAGCTTCTCTGGCACCTATATTTTGGATCCAAAATGGGATGAATGAGGACAAGGAATATGGTCATATTCGAAGAATTGGTGCATGCGATTCTTTATATTGGATAAACTACTAATTAGTAATGGTCAAATCAATACTGATATATCTCTTTTAACATGACCTTACATAAATCTCAAGGCTAGTACTTCAATTACATTTTACACCATATTTATTGCAAATATAATTGTGACAAGGTAGCAAATAATATTTTTACACCAAAAGTTGAATGTTAATATCTAGTGCTTGCTCAAAGACAAACGAAAAATGATGCATGCCGAGAAAAATGATAAGACTTGTATTAGACATTACGTCCTATTTCAACAGGATTGTTTTACACACATGATTTTGTTTGTCCAACCGGAAAATTCAGAAAATGGCATTTTTGATGCTTAGTAATCTTTCAGTTCAGCAATCAGAAAGTTGCTCTCACAAAGAAAATGTGAGTAATGATGTGAAAAATAATGGGAAAAGACAAACGTGAAGGATAGCAAAATATACTGTACATTGTAAAAGGTAGCAGAACTTTCATAAGAGAAGCAGGAACATGTTTAAAACTCCAAAGAGATGCCAGAAAGAAGAATTTCTTGTTGCATCAGTGTGTAAAATGATCTAGATTTAATGAAAAGGCACTGACCCTGATATTTCCTCCTTCGACAATTAAACAAAGGAATGAAGCAAAATTGCTGGAAAAGAAAGAAGCATCTTTTAAAATATGGTTCAGGGAATAGAATGTAACTGTCTTCCATTTTGCAAACGTATGTAGCGCCTTTATTTTCCTCGTCTTATATAGATTAGCAAGAATTATTTATTTTATTTCTCATGGCCATCAATAGGGAAAAATGTTGGAGTTGGCCCTGTGGTTAGTATATGATCCATTCGTATTTCTTAATAAGTTTTGAGGGATTGTATACAGATTTGTACAAAAACATAAAAAGAAAAACCCTTTTTCTAGCCTCCTAAGAAATTACTGCTAAATACAGATAATAGCTTCGTCAACAATACAGATTCTAAATTACAAAATATTGTTGTAAAACGTATATTCATCAAGTTGTCAATTAAGCAGTACCTGATGTTTCTGATTGGCTAATTCTATGATCTGCATGTGGCAGTATTATTGCGGGATGGGTAAGCAGTTCTTCTTGTATACCTTGCAATTTTATGAATCCATCTAATAGAAAACCAATGGAATGATGAGGTAATTCAAAACTTTCTCCTCTTATGTAAATATTCATTGTTGACCTTTCAGCAACTAGCACTCTCAAATCTTGCATTGACATTTTGTCGAACAAGTGAGGAAGCAAGAACTTGGCTAGAACGATAACACTTTCCTGCAGACAAGGGGGTCAATCTTCTAACAGTAACGGAGATTCGAGATACTTGAACAACTACTAGCAAGCAGTGATATGCTTTACCATTAAAATGTTGTGATCACTTAGAAAGATACTGGCATCTGTCATTAGTTAAAACACATCAAATTGAATAAATGTCCTATTCCACTCATAATCTTAGGGATACATAACTACCCACTACATATTGTTGCATTATAGGGATGAAATACAACGTATGTAGCTCAGCTAAAATATTGGAATTTGACAACCAACAGAGGTGAGCAATGGAACTGCATAGGTTCTTCAATCTAAAAAAATCCCAGTATCATCATACCTGCCAAAAGAAATCTTCTACTGCTGGATCAGATCTAAATGCAGCAAGTATCTTTTCAGCTTCAATGAAAAAGCAGAGCACCACAGAATCTGTGATAATATCACAGATATAAAGCTTTCCTGCAAGTACTTCATACAAGCCCAAAGTACTCCCATGTGTAAAAGTTGGGTGTAGCAAATGCTTGTTATTCATATTCTTACTTTCCCACTGAAACAAATATTAATCCGTGAGATGTTCGTAGTTAACAGCTGAAGCTATCGAATCTTACATGCAACTATATCTTAGTGTGTCAAGTGCGTAACTGCCACTTACCTTCACTACTCCATTTGAAATAAGCCATATACCAGTTGGCCTGGATCCCTCCCTATAAAGTGTTTCACCAGATAATTTCGTTATTTCTTTGGTGGATCCTACAAGTGTCTCACGCACTGTGGAAGGAAGGGATCCGAGTAAAGGGTTGGCAGTAATCCAATCACGTATCTTTGGATTTTTCACCAGGGGCGGGTTTCTTAAGAGCTTTTTTAAGTCAGTCTACATCAAAGTTTAAATTCTAATTCAGTATAAATATGAAATGATAGCATCAAAATTGAAGAACATTAAAGTAAACAACAAACATATTTACCTGGACAGCATCATGAAGGTGGTTCATCTCTTTTTCTTCCAATAAACCAATCTTCTCAAGATTATGAACATACTCAACCAGATGATTCAGCACAGAGTACGTGACTTGTCTAGTTTTCACAACATGCAGTACCTGCAAGTATTCAGTTTGAAATTATTGAGCAAGTCAAAATAATGGATCAATAATATACCTATCACCCTCTTCATGTGGAGGGCGTCAATAGTATTTATGTCTCAAAATGTATAGAATTCTATTAAAGAAGATTAAGAATCTTATTGAGAGAGAAAATCATTATCCACTTGAATTTTAAAGATGACTAAGAATCTTCTTGAGGGGAAAACGATATCATTATCCACTTTAAGTTCTCAGGGATTGGGTTTTAGAAATCTACAGTCATACCTGAGGAAATGTAACACGGACATCTTCCAGAAACTTTCTTGCTTCCTCACCTTCTTGCTCACTTTCTCTAATTACAATGGATGCAACTTCACTCTCTCCTGAAGTAAGTGCATTTAAAAAGATATTTAAAACAAGAAAAGCTGTTTTTGTATAAGTGCATAAATAAATAAATAAATAAAGTATCCAAAGGTGAAAAATACTCATTTCATTTTTCAGTGAAAAAGAGATTTAGAAAACTGGTTAACATTCTTAAGTTGCATTGGAAGTATGAAACCAAGAATAAACATGCCAGCATCACGGTCATTTTGAAAAGAAGTACAAATAATTTTTCTTCATGTATACCCAACAAAATTGATTTGTTATGAAGTTCTTAAATCAGTTTATCCAGGAGTTCCATTTCATATAATTTAAAGGAACCAAAAGTGACTAAAACATGCTTGCTTCATAAGGAAACTATACAAAAGACCTGCTATGTCCTGTAAGATTAAATGCTTCCACCTTTTGGTAATCACAGTTATATACAAGTAGATTCTATCGCTTCACAAGAACTCTAAATTTTCTTTTGTTTTGCCAATTTCTTTTCTCCAACTAGCAAATAATATTTCTCTAAAGAAAACTATTATGTTTGAGGGGAGACAGAAAAAAAGAGATAAAGGCCATTCATATACTCTTTCTTCGTTTTCTTGTTTCATTTCATGCAGATGCAGTATGGTAGGCTGTCTTTAAGAATGGAGCATCAGTGTCCCACATGTATCAGACACAGATACACGCTCAGGGACACATTTCCAACACGCAATTAGTATTTCTGGATTTTTATTATTTCTTTTTTAAATTTGGGACACGCATTTGGGCTTGCATCCAACACACCGGATTGCATCATTGCATGTATCATATTTTCTATATAATTGTAATTTCGAGGGACATGTCCTCAACATGTCTAGGAGACAACATACTCCGTAAATTTTGGAATACAAAATTAGTAAAACTTTCAGTTACTAAAACATTTGGGTAAAAAAGTCATAAATAACAAAAAAATTCTACAAACGTCGTGTCCAATATGTTTTGTATCTACTTTATGCATTTATTCTTTCGTTGGCACTAGTAATATATACTAAAACATGGGTTATTTTAATACAAGAAATAGTCACTCCAACATAGACACATTCCCTAAACATAAACAGTAAACCCAAAGCAGCGATACTTGGTGGGGAATGATAATTGTGTGTGATTATCCATGTAAATTCACCATCCTAGCTACCATAAGCATTAAATATATTACCAGGATAAAAAATGGAAGGAGCAAGAAAGCTGATAGAAATCATCTCAAACAGAAAATGACTACTCTATCAAAGCTAGAAGTTAAATGAAACATTTTGCGTGATCAATCAAATCATGTGACACATTCATATCTAAATGCCAAAACAAACTTTGTTCCGCTGATTCAAAATACACTAAACACAGCACAAATAATTTCCAAATTATAATTATATTCAAGTAGAAGAAGATGCCATAAATAACCTGCAGCTAAAACAGAAATGAGAAGTAAGGATGGAACAAGGAACATACAAGAGAAATAACTACTTCCACAATTTGAAACCAAAAGCATGCAAAAATAGCACTACCAAGGATCGAAATAAAATTCTTACCAATAAAATCGTGTAGTTGCTGTCGTGAGATTCTATGTGCACGGAGGAAGGCAGCACAGATATAGCATGCAAATTCTAGTCTCTCAACAATGAAATATGTGACAAGCTTTTGTGGGACAATGCTCGATTGAAGAAACTTGTAATAATTTGGCATATTTATATTGGATTTTAAACCATTCCAGTCGCACAAACGCTCGTGAGATACACGGTCAATTGCCTCATCAACAGATTGCATTAGAAGATTGACAGTAATTTGTGTGATCCTTCCCTCATCAAGCATGCCCCAGTAAGATGCCTGAACACCTATAATCAGAATGTTTTCTTCAGTAAATTAAATCCACGTTCATGCAGTTTGAACCAAATGGCCAAAATATCTTTTTGTTTGACATGGATCCTTAAAATATTGTCCAATGCTTTTACTGAACTAAAAAATATAACACAATGAATATAATATTATCTAGGTCAGAACTATAAAGGGAAGCAATTGCTTAGCTGAATTGCAGTAATGGAATCAATTCACCTTAATGAGAGACGCATGCAGCCATTGGTAGTTTTTTAGGCTGTACTCTTCTACATAGTACTACTTTTTCTATAAAATAGATTTCCTCTATTAAACTGTTGATATACTTGAGGAAACAGGACATGATTATATCTCCTTTTCCTTGTAGGTAAAACCAAGCAGAGTTCCTATATTTGTACAGGGCGAATTCTGGACAGTGTCATCTTATCTCAATGACATAAAAATAAATGTAAGGAAAAAGTGCAGAGATATGAAATCTAATTGAGGTCGACATATTAAATCAAAATAAAAAACTTTTAAAAGTTGTCTAAAGTACCATTTTTTATGCCGATTGTACTGAAGCATGTTTGACCAATGGAACAGTTGGATGTGTGTATATTTGAATATGGAAATATACTTGGTTAATTACTATTAGATTCCAGAAATGCCTTAAAAGGAAAACATTTTATTATTATTTGGATAGCGCTTATTTATATAAAGACATT
This sequence comes from Fraxinus quadrangulata, assembly GCA_903798255.1. Lineage (NCBI taxonomy): Eukaryota > Viridiplantae > Streptophyta > Magnoliopsida > Lamiales > Oleaceae > Fraxinus > Fraxinus quadrangulata. The sequence continues at coordinate 8,423 of CAIGRB010020708.1, forward strand.
AAAACAAGTTGTTGGAAGATTTCTATGTTTTAAACAATTAGGAAAAACTGTATTATATGTTTGTATATTCTATTGTACATAATTCCTGATTTTAAGGGATTTTGATAGGAAATTATTTTTTATTTTCCTAGATTAGTTATGATTTAATTTACCTAGTTTAGTGCTTACTGAATCATATAAACGTTTTGCTCCTTGTATCATTTTTAATCAATACAATTCATATTTTCCCCATGGTATCAGAGACTACTACTCTTTGGAAAAGAAAAAGTTAGCAATTGCCTCTGTTTTTTCATAACATAATTTGCCAGAACTTTTGTTTCTGGACTGTATTTATTTGGCCTTCATTTTTATTTGGAGATTCGCGGTTAACTATCTCTATTCTTTTTGTTTGTGATCTTTTCTTCATAGATTTTTTTCCTAAGATGCTTGAAATCCTGTTATTATATCAACTACAACCCCTACCTCCATCTTGACTGAACCAATAATGGAGACATTGCCAAATCAAACAGTCAGTGAGCTGCACAATCTGCAGTCTGCTTACTGTCTTTCTGGGAAGAATTACCGCACTGGTCCCAACTGGTGCGCACTTTTCTAAAGGGTAAGGGTAAACTCAGTCATCTTACCAGTACTGGACTGTTTTGACTGCAGCCTATCTCATCAATCAAGTACCATCTAGACTTTTAGGGTCAAAAAGTCCCATGGAGGACTTCACTAAATTCTTCCCAGATGATCATGTTTCCTACAAATTGAGCCCTAAAATTTTTGGGGCTCTCATTCGTGCACATTCATTCACAAAACATGGGGAAATTGGATCCTAAAGCTTTGAGGTGTGAATTTGTCAGATATTCAAATACACAAAATGGTTATAAATGTTATTACCCTCCTTCAAAAAAATATTTCATCTCTATGGATGTTATTTTTGTAGAAAAAGAGATCTTCGGTAGGGTACTTATCTAGTGAAGATAAGCCGGATCCTTTGTCACTCATTATAACTTAATTTTCAGACCTTCCATTCCTCTTCCACTAGACTTGATAAAACACCTAAGACCTCAGCCGGAACTCCTGAAAATGAAAAACAGGCTACTAAAACTGTAATAAAAGCTGTTGTAAATGAAAAATGTCCAGACACTCCTCAAAGACCAGACCTAGAACATATTGCTAAAGCACCATTACAAGTTTACTCAAGGAAGAAAGCTACTGTGGACATTCCAATGCATATACAAGCATCCGAATCAAGGTCAAATAATAAAACAATCTTTCCTGTCACTTTAAATGGAGAAGAAACAGACCTTCACTTTCCCATTGCTCTTAGAAATGCCACTAGGAAATGTACCCAAGACCCACTTTCCTACTTCGTGCCATTTGATAAATTCGCAGAATCCCATAAAACTTTCATTTCTCACCTGCATACCATACCAATTCCACAAACCTTGACTGAGGCACTTAGCAACGAGAATTGCAAAAATGCCGTGAAAGTTGGAACAGAAGCCTTGGAGAAAAATGGAAAATGAAAATAGTAGAGTTATCTAGAGGGAAGAAAATCGTGGGCTGTAAATGAAAGTTTATAATTAAATACAAAACAATTAAGCATTAGAATGATATAAAGCAATGTTGGTGGCGAAGGGATATACTCAAACATATGGTGTTGTTTACCAAGAAACCTCTGTTCCGGTCACAAAAATGAACACAGTGAGAGTAATGTTATATTTGGATGCTAACTTTCAATGGAAATTGTAACACTTAGGTGTAAAAACAACTTTCTTGCATGGAGATTTGGATGAAGAGATCTATGTGGAGGTTCCTACTGGCTTTGATGCTAGGATCTAGTGAAGGAAAAGTCTATAAATTGAAGAAAGCATTGTATGGTATGAAGCAATCCCCAGGGGCATGGTTCGGGACATTTGCTAAAGTAATGTTAGCAATGAAATATAAACAAAGTCAAGGGGATCACACATTGTTCATCAAACACTCGGCCACGGGAAGAGCTACAACTTTGTTGGTATAAATAGATGACATAATAGTAACCAACAATGATTCTAAAGAAATGGAGATACTCCGCAAATGTTTAGCAAGGAATTTGAAATAGAGAAACTTGGAAGGTTGAAATAATTCTCGGGATTGAGTTGCACATTCAAAGAAAGGCATCTCATCTCACAACAAAAGTATGTGTTAGACTTCATTACTGAAATATGGAAACTTAGTTGTAAACCAATAGATACTCCAATAAAACCGAATCACAAGTTGGGAGAAATGTTAGATGATATTGTGGTGGATAAAGGTATGTATCAAAGATTGGTAGGCAAGCTTATATACTTATCGCACACTAGATCGAGCATTGCGGTAAGTATGATAAACTAAGATGCACCAATAACCTTGACAAATCTTATCGGTGGCGTGCTTGAACTCGGGTACAGTTGTCGGGCATGGCTATATATTTAGGAGTCAGATCATTTCTCTTCTAAAACTTAAGATACGGGGATAGGACCAAAAATAATCTAAAAATAATATTGTATACTACTAATTTTAGACGTATTTTTTAGACTTGTAACATTAAATGGGCTTGGTTTCATGCCTTCAAAATCTTGGTTTTATGACTTCATACAAATTTTATTGCTATAAAAATCATGGGCCACTCTTTATCTCCAAGCAAATGCTTCCTCACATGGTGACCTCCCTTCCCATTTGTGTCATGTCCACTTCTAAATTGAATGATTCGACACGGGGTTCATGCATATACCTATACCTATGCCCATGCCCATGTAGTGTCATGTCGTATCGTGTTGAAATAGATACGTCGTCCAAACTGAAGAGTATATGCATCGTAGGTCTATATTCGATCGAAAGAAAGAAAAAAAAAAAAAAAGAGCTAACCAAAAGCACATCTCCAGCATGATTCCAAGCTTTGTTCGACGTGGTTTGGATGGTAAGGTGACTTTTACAGGTGGGTCCCAAAACCCTAGTTCGAGCAAGATGAAGCTTGTTTCACAAAAAATATGATTTGGGCGTTGGGTGGGTTTTAAACGATATTTTAATGTTTATTAAGAATTTCGAATTGCCCGGCATTTGGTTTTAAATGGTCAATTCGTCAATACTATTAAGTGGGTCAAAAGATTTTTTATTTTAAATGGGTCGACCCTTTTAACGAGCAAAATAACCATTTTAAGCCTTAATAAATTTACTTAATAAGCTTCCCATTTCATCCATTTCAGTTCCACCTTTCATCCTATTTCGAGAAATGAAAACTCTCTTTCAAACACTTCAATTCTTTTTATGTTTTTTTAGAATTAAAAATTGACCAGCATTGATTTTAAATGGTTGATATTTTTTAAGTGGATCTAAAGTTTTGTTCATTTTAAATGGGTCAACCTTTTGACAAGCAAAATTACTATTTTAACCCTCAATCAGTTTACTCAAAAAGCTTTCCATTTGATCCATTTCACTTCCACCTTTCATCCCATTTCGAGAAAAGAACCTTCTTTCAAATCTTTCAATTTTCTTTCCTTAAATAGATGTATTTCACACTAAAATTAAAAACTCAAAAAAATAAAAAGATTTAATCAATATGTCGGTGTCGATATTTCTATATAAATGAGTGTCAACATACCCAGCATGTGTTACGTTGAACATGCGTGTCCATACGGTGCGTCATACGTGGTAAGTCAATTTATGCACAATCCCAATGATATTCACTGTCAAACAGTTTACCGAACCCTACACTATCTCAAGCGACTTCAGGTAAAGGTTTGCCATACAAAAAGGCCTCAGAATTGAAACTAGAAAGAAAAGCGCAAAAAAAAAAAAAAAAAAAAAAAAANAAGATCATTCAAACATGCAATATATCTTCTAACAGTATGCCAGTCAACAGGTCCCAATTCCTCGTCATCTCCAAGATCACCGAATGCCTCTAATGCTTTGTTCAACATTTCATGCTTTGTGTATTCCAATATGCGCCTCTGCCAAGAAACACAATACAGAAAAATAAAAAAATTTGGCATGCAACACCCGAAAACAACCTTTTCTTTTCTTTCTTTCTTTTTTTTTTTTGTAAATAAAAAATGCAGGTTTTTAAGCCTCCACCTTGACTTGGGGCGTGGCGGGGGAGAAGATCCCCAACCCTATCTTATTAGTAAAACCAGAAAACAGTTTGTGGGAGTACATAATACAAGAAGACATGTATATAGGACCACACATATAAACATATTACTATTAGTTGATGATAGGATATTTCCATAAGTACATAAAACTATATGCTACTTCAACTCTTCAATTTATTTGGCTTACCTGCGCATGACACCTTATTCCTTTGAAAGGTACTCTAACAGAATCCTCAAAAATGAATAACATACTTATGAAAAAATAAAAATACACAGATTTGAATAATGGTTGAACTCATACTCTTAGCAAAGTCGCTTTCTTTTCCTACATGTCTTGGTCCAACCCCTTTTTTCCTTGCAGGTGTTTTATAAACAGACATGCTATATCTATTAAGCACATGCATGCATTTAGAATCCATAATATACGTGATACACATAAACAATCATTGAAGATTCAAGCATAATTAGATAGCAATGTCAATAACTTAATTCACAAAAAGTTCTATGGATTAGTGATCTAAAATAAAAAAAATCATAAAATACAAAGTACAATATATGTTAAAGCTCACATGATATGTTCAGTATGATAATCAGTTTGTAGATAAAGCTGAAAATCAGTCAATTCACCATTTATGCTGAGGAGATGGTGAATATCAGAGGATATTCACTATTTAATTTAATCATAGTTTCCATTTATTACCTGTATAGAATTAGGGATTTTATTGATTGTATAGTATAAAATCTTTCCTTATATATCTTTGAAATATTCTATAAATTCAAAGGCAATACACACAAGAAAAGTATTCGGCAAAATTGGCATAGTATCGGAGCCCTGAAATTACTTACTGAGCATGTTGTTTAGGTTTTCAAAAATCTATTCGTAGTGTTCATCGCAATCGAGGTGCTGCTTGCATTTGGATCTCAATTTATTGTATTCATTTCAATTGAGGGTCGTCGCTCACGTTTCCGGCATCACCTACAGTTTTTCTTCGTGTTTTCGGCACCGACACCTCCAGTCGAATCTCTGTTCGGTCTCGTAGGCATCCTCCATGTTCTTCTTGGTTAAGATTATGGGCTTTACAATTTTTTCATTGCTTTGGTATGTTCTACAAAGTTCCCGTCAGGCGTGCATAATTTTTCGGGATAATTGCAGCAACGGTCCCAAACCTTTTAGATTTTTACGCACTTTACCCTAACCTTTGATTTGTGTCAGCGAAGGTCCCAAACCTTTAATAAATATGGGGCGGAGGTCCAAATGAATGATTTGACCGTTAGTTTGACCGAAATAGTGCACTTTGACTCATTTTGACCAATTTAGGAAGGGTAAAATAGGAACTTGATAATTATCATATTAAATATATTAATCAAAAAACCAAAAAATCAAGAAAAAAAATTAAAAATCCAAAATATTAAGAAAATAAATAAAAATAAAAAAGGTCCGTCTTCCCTAATCCCCATCCACCCACCCACCCCACTCCACTGAAATCAGCCACCAGCATCGTCACCTGCCATCGTCGACCACCACAATCGCAGATCAATACTAATTTGAAAACTACAATTCCAACCTTCTCCACACAAAGAAGAAGCAGCAATGGTGAAAGTACTAATTTGCCCAACAAACTACCATCAAGAAAAACCTCACGAAGAAGAACCAATTGAATCAGAATCCAAAGAATAAGAAAGTCAAGAATGGAGCGGCACAAAAGAGCCCAATGAAGAAAAAGAAACCCCTGCTTTGCCTAAATATTTACTATTAATGATGTGTGAGCTAAAACTGTCAATGGAGGTTTGAAAAGAAACCTGAATTTGTAGCACAGATTTCCTCACATGGTTACCAAAGAGGCCAACAAATTAAAAATCCACAAAAAAAAGGCTTTGACCATGAATCAATAAAGAAGAAAATCATCTATCTTCTTTGTATCGTATTGCGTTGGAGCCGTCTGTCATGGTGAATGATGTCTTAGATATTCATAATGGGAGTTCCAGTTGGAACATTATTTTTGGCCGGGATTTGCAGGACTGGGAATTGAATGATTATGTGCTATTTTTGGCATCTTTATACGAGGTACATATTAGGGCAGGAAATGGTGATTGTAGCAGGTGGAGGTTGACACGAGATGGTATTTTTTCAGTTCGCACTTATTTTAGATCTTTATTGGAACTTGTAGAGAGTTCATTCCCCTGAAAGTTGGTATGGAAATGTAAACTACCCCCCACGAGTGGCATTTTTACTATGGACGGTGGTCAGAGGACAAGTGCTCACGGTGGATAACCTTCGTACAAGGGATTTTAATGTTATATAATGGTGCTATATGTGTAAGAAAGATGGAGAGACGATTGATCACTTATTCCTTCATTGTGATGCTGCACGTTTACTGTGGAACGATATTTTGGCGTCGCACATGGATTGGGTGTTGTCGAGGCGCATGGAGGACATGTTAAAGGCATGAAGGAGAAAGTTTTGAAATAAGAATAGCAAACTTGTATGGGACCTTATCCCGGGCTGCATCGTATGGTGTGTGTAGAGAGAGAAATAGTCATCGTTTTAAACACCAAACAAAGACAATAGAGCAGTTTAGGGAATTATTTTATTTGACACTGTATACCTGATTTAATGTTGCGGCTACTAGGCATATAGACGCGCTGCCTAATTTCATGTTGTTACTTTCTAATTTAAATTGATAATACACTGTCTATATCTGCGTATTATGCATTGATTAATAAAATATTTGATTACCTTTCAAAAAAAAAGTATGGAGTGGTAACAATGGTGATTTGTCGTGAATTTTCGGGGTCCAGTATTATGTTTTACAAAATTTTACCTTGGACAGCCACTGAAATTTCAAGAACAATGACGTATGGAAGCCTGTTTTAGAGAAGTTTGGAAGAAGGCTAGCAGCTGGAAGTAACAATGCTTACTACATTTGGCTCACTTAAATACTTCATCAAGCTTGCTAACATATTACTAGTTCAGTCCTGAAACATCAGTTTCCTCTAAAACAGGTTCTACGAAGCTACGAAAAAATTCTCCTAGCAAGGGAAAGATGGAGAGGACTATCATCGCAGATCTTGAATGAGATAAACGCTAATCTTCTTATGTCGAATGAGAAGAGTGAGAAGATCGGTGAGTTTTATTAAGCATTACTTGAGAGTAGAGGTTTCCAATCCGGGAGAAAAAAAAAGAGAATGTTGGAAGGATAATGATTATGATCGCTGAAATAACAGAACACAGGATTTCACATTATGGAATTGGGAACAGGAAAGAAAATATGAATATTTAGGCTAGAAAATCTAAAATTTTCTTTTGCTAGATGTTTGGTGTGGTAATATGGCCATAAATTGTTGGAAGACAAAAATTTCAATAAATGAATTAGTCCCAAGTAATATCTTAAGTTCCAAAATTCCATTGTTTTCAATAGCCAGTAATCAGAATGCACTTTTATCTAAAGTATCTGAATGTTCAGAAAATGATTTTGTACATATTCAATATTGTAAATAGCTCCATTAGATTGTGATCTTGAGACTACTTTATCCATCTAGATATGCTTTACAAAAATTGTTTTAAGAGAGAGAAAATGTATCATAATTGAACAGTAGAATCTCTCAAAATCATTATATACAATGCAGAAAGACATATATGAGTGGTTATGATTAACTTATTGCACTTCTTTATTAAGTAACCATGGCTTGAGTGGTTGAAACCAGATCAGAAATTTGTTTAGAATGATGAGAAACAGATAAATTGATAAATCAAAGAGAGGAGGGAAGATGGAAGAGGGGAGATTTCATAATGATTTTAGGTTTTAGACTGTGTCCCCGAGCAGTGGAAACTAGGTAAGTTTGCGCAAATTTATTTGGCGAAGAATTATAACCATGAAACTTACGATTCAAAAACTGCAAAATTAAGTATCAAGAGAACAGAAACAGAATTACCTTAGCCGCTGTTAGCTTATCCAAATTAAGATGATGTAAAACAAACTGTGTTGTTGATCCATTCACAATAAGCGTGAGGAATACAATTCCACCAGTTAAGAAGACAAACTGCAAATATGAGTAACAAGTATAATTATTGTGTAAAAGGAAAAAAATGATACTTAAAAAGAACAGACTTCAGGTATTTCTTGTTCACATTCTTGTTTTCTAATCTTAACCAAAAGGGAAATTTACATTACATACCAGAGTCCCAGTGTCTTTACTGATATATGAGTTGTCACTGGATCGCTGAAAAAGAAATAAAGACCAAATTACAGATACCAACCGGATACCATCGTCGAGACGAATAACTATAATTTATGTATACGAAAATAAGAAAAGAAAATAAAAAATGTAGATGCACCATACTCACATGGAAAAAGAGAGCAAGAAATCAGAAAAAAAAAATTGATGAGATGAATCAGCTCCAAACAAAAGAATTTCCAAAACTCATCAGCCATGGAAAAATGACCTATGCAGAGACAAAGGTCATCGAAGGACAATATCAAGGAGTAAAAGAAACTTTTTACTTCCTCATTTTCCACATGGTATTTATATCTAAGAACAGGTTTCTTCCTGAGAATGAAAATTTCACTCTTTTGCTGCGTTGGTGCATGTTTAGTAAGTGATTAAATTAAAATTAAGTGATTATAAGCTATGGATCTTACGAAATGTGTGAATAATAGTGGGTAGTAGTTGTGGATCATACAATATGTGTGGATAATAAGTAATTAGTAGCTGCGGATCCTATGAAATATATGGATGAAATTATGTTTGATCACAATTGATCAACTATAATCACTTTCCAAACATGCTCACAGTATTAAAGCTGCTAATTATGATTTGTTTCTTCCCATACTTGAACACAAGGCCAATATGACGTCTAAGCAAAGGAAACCTCATTGTGTCTCTGTGATATCAATATATTGTGAGATAAGGTGGAAAAGAAATCACGATTCGGCATGCCAGAGAATTACTACGACCTTTAGTGGTTCTTCATTTTTAACTAAGAACGAGTTAAAATATGTCCTTACCTCCTTCCGAAAATGAATATTACTTTAATTCAAAAGATTAGTAGGTATTATACGAAAATAGTATGGTAAAATACTACCAAAAAGGAAGGGGAACCAAGTCTTGCAAAAAAGCCACGAGAGCTCTCCATAATATTAGTTAACGGCTGAAGAGTTCATTAATAGCTTGATAGGCTCCCATATATAAGAAATTAGTGTATTTCCTTGTGTATTGTTAACTAATTTATTCATTTATAATTAAGATTCCCTTACGGTGTTCCTTGAACTAATACTGAAGACAATATTTAAAGAATATACAAGTGACTTCTTTAATAGTCTAAGCCTCCGTTTGGTAGATTTATAAATGGTATAAATAGGAATAGTAAGAGGATTAGTAGTGGGTCACACGAAATATGTGAATAATAATGAGTAGTTATAAATGTGTAGTTAACATTAATGTTTGACTTAATTAATGAACTAATTTATAAAATATATTGAACAAGGTCTAAGTTTTTAGATCAAGTGGTTCAATGTGGTGTCACAGCACGTAAAATACTTGGATTCAAGTCTTGCCACCACCTATTTAATGCAATTGGGCAAGTGTAATGTTGTGATGGGAAAGTGAACCTTGCATGCACGTGAAGTGGCGTGTTGAAGATAATATTTAAATGATATATACATATCATTCTCTAACAACTTAAGAGCTTTTAGATCAAGTTACTCAACAATTAGCAATCTCTTCTAGTTAGAATCAGCTAGGCTGTGGAAGTATTTCCTTTTGTATCTACCTCTATAAACATGAACTCACAGTGAAAGAAATTTATTAAATTTCCAAATATTAGTTCGAAGCAAGAGATTCTTAACTATAAAGCACTAGTGCATTTTTTATTATTTTTTTATATACGGAAAACATGTATACAAGGGTATATGAGTCAACCACTATAGTTAATGACTTTTGATTAATTTCAAAAGAATAGGGCACAAATACCATGTTGGACTTGTGGAACCTAATTAACTATAATTTTTATCCTAAAACTTTGGTACAGTATAACACTTCTAAATTAATATTCTTGGGACCTAACCTCGAGTACAAATTAGAGGAGTTTATTAATATGAAGGGATTAACACTTCTTGCACTCTTAGTAAGTTGTCTCTTCTTGTTTTTCACCTATTTTATCTTTTCTTGCTCCTAAAAATTCTCTCTTTTTTATTAATCTCTATTATTGCTCCTCTATTTAAGATGTCTAATCCTCATGTTACTATGACGGATAGCACTCGCAAAGAACTTTGCCAAATCAAGGACAATCCTACATTTTCTCAAAAATATCTTTTCCAATGGCTACCGAATAAGTACAAGCTCAAAGTGGCACCATTTCAAACACCTTTCACAGTGCCCATCACATGAGTGAAAATTTAAAATATCATATGTTCGTCTCGTAGAATATGTAATAAGTATTTTAGTTTTTTAATAGCATACGACATACAATATATTTTGTAGTTTTGTGGAATTATTAATTTATGCGATAGTCGGGAATGAAATTTTACATTAGGTTTCAAAAAAAAAAAATTATTAATTAATGTGCTGGGGCCGGGATTTTTTAATTTATACAGTGAGTTATTAATTTAGAGATTAATTTAAAGGTGTCTTTAGGAAGTTCACACGTGTATTATGTTGGCCTAATATTTCCTCCTATACAGAGCCTTCTTCCTTGATGAAGAGAGAAAATAGAAAGGTGTGATATCAGAAAACAGATTGTAATCCTTCTTGGTTATAGCAAAATCATGCAGCGATAGGTGACCTACTATAAATCTTGTCTTCTTCCTTGCTTTTGATTTCTCTATTTTGTATTATTAGTTTTAGTCTCGGTAGTACAGGATTAAACATTTAATCCATATCATATAGGAAAATTTAACTTTGATAAAATTTCACTTCAAAATCCTTGGAGCAAACTTTCTGTTACATTCAGCAAATCTGAAATCTAATGTTTTTTAGCCCTAGTCCCGTGTTCAAGTGAAGGACAGACACCACAAGAAGTAAAGAAAATACAAGGAAAGATGTAATCAGTTTTATTGTTCAGGCACTCCATTCCATAAAATCCAAGTAATGCTTGTAAGACGATGAAATGGCACATGGATGATGAAGAAACTGAATAGGCACGTCTCATAACGACATAAAGCATGGCGCATTTGGCAACAGCAAAAAGCTACAATTTTCAATTTTTTGTCTATTTCGCCCATTTGCGAGCTAAGTTAATAGGTGCTAGCTATAACATACTTAAACTATTACTCGAGTCTTTTATTTCGACAGGTTTCTTTTCATTTCAACGTGATTTTAAAGGACTTCTTGCTCCCTAATGATGTATGTTCTTTTTATGAAGAAACTGTCAACTTCTACCCAATAAACTAAGAAAGTCATAAATGAATGAATTGTAGCAATTATAGAATGGTAAACTGAGATAATGCAGAAACCACCTCCTAATTAGATTAGATTAAGCAAGAATATCAGTAAATAGAAATACTGGCAAAACTTGCCTTAACTGAGAGTGAAAGTGACAATGCCACGGCCCCTCGTAGACCAGACCAGACTAGAATGATAGCTTCTTTCCAATCCAGCCCATAGCCAAAATATTGCAGAAATGGAAATAATACACCAACTACAACAAACCGGGAAACTTGGACTAACACATAAAGGAGAAAGAGATAACCCCAAGAGTTTCCTGAGGACATAACCATGTCAAAGGAAATTTAAATTAGATACAAAACAACAAATAAGTGACACGTTGATGAGAAGAGAATATCAAGTTAATTGAAGGTAGAAACTATTGGAGGCGTGATTTGATTTTACAGCTTTCCTTGTATAGGCGTGATTTATAGCTTTCCTTCTAAGCCACACAAAATTAGGGATTGATTCCCAATTGTAATTTTGCTTCCTTGTATATTCCATAAACATGTTTAAATGAAAGACAAAAACAACGAAGAAATCACTTAGCAAATGGGCCTCAAATTAGCATGGTATCGGAGTCCTAAAATCAATCACACCTCTAATAGACAGAATGAGTGGAGAATCAAATAGACTTTATTGAGTCCAAAAGACTCCTAAGAAACTGAATTGCAAATAATAGTATGGCTACACCCTGTTCATGCATAAGTCTTAAGTTAACTTTTGTGCTTTAAGAAAATGAATAAATCTTTACACAACAAATGTAATAGAGAACATTCTAAAAAGAAAGAGACATAATGATGGATCATGTGATGAATATAACATCTGAAACATGCAAAAACCACATACTTCTTTTAGGAAGTAGAATTAAGAAATAGATCAAGAAGGGTGAATTTTGATTTATTTCTGTCCAATGTCCATAATTATTAGGTTTGAGTTAGGCAAAACTTTCCACTTCTGTTATTTCGATAACGTGCATTTTTAATAGGAATTTCAAGTTAAAGAGAAATATTTTTCAATAATCTAGACTATTGATTAAGTATTCAATAACATTATAATTATCTTATCTACATTTATTCTCTCCCTTCTTCTGTATCTTACTTTTCTCCAAGATCCTGCATCAATTGCAATTAAAGCCTACTTGTTCCTCTGGCCAAATCCCTGTCAAAAGCTGCAATTACCACTATTATTTGTAAAATTGTAGTATTGTTTGTCAAAAGATAAAAGTTCTTGTATTGATCAAAGAGAAAAAGAGTAGTATTGTTTGTAAGAAAAAGCCATTAAAAAATGAGTATCAGATGTTGTTCCTCCATCAAAAAGCTGTGAGTATGTTTATCAGCATAATTAATTTGTCTAGTGTCAGCCCCGTCCACAAGAACTGTAGTGGCCTAACCCAACCCTTCTTCAGCAATCAAATCAACAACCAAAAAAGCCCAAAATGATATAAAACCAGACAACTGAACACACCATCATCAAACCACCCCGTTCCTACAGGCTAACAGGTACACATCCTCAAAGCAAACAGCAATAAACCTAACCCTACAATTCAAACAACTTGACCCAATACCATAACCAAATTTGGAATAGATTTATGTCTAAATCAACTTACACATATAGCAACACTAGAAAACTTGAAATGAGTTTTTTTTTAGAATGTTAGAAGCGTGGGAGACAATTGTAGAATCACAAAGGTGAATCTGCATTAAACATGGATAAGGATTGAGAGTATATCATATAATTTTGGTGCACAAAATTATATGAGAGTCTTGTTCTATATGCTGTTGGATACAAGCAATCAGAGCTTTATCTTTTTGGATTGACGGACCACTGCCACTACGGGATTCAGTACAGAGGTCCACAAGTTGTATATAAAAAATTTAAAATTATCTCAGCATTCAAAGGGGCCAAAGTTAGTTAGAATTATTCTAGAGTCAAGTTACGATTTTGAGTTCCCATGTAATTGTGTGAATTTTACCAACCTGTTGCTATGAAAATATCTCTGTTGTGCTCTCTCTTCTTCTCATCTACTTAGTAATAAATCTTTGAACACACTAATGTGCTGAACTATGTTTTATCCTTTCATCACTGTAAGAATCATTGTACAGGCCTAATTGCTTCCACCTCAGATCATTGGTCCCTGCCTGATAATAATTCTCATATCACCTACGATGTGGATATAGAAACTGGTCCAGAATAGGATTTTCACCCCCATAGAAAGAGAAAAAAATCTCCCATACAATTCCCTAATCAAACCCAGCCATGTGCCAACCATTTGGTCATACAAAAAATAGCACCAAAACTCAACATAATCCAACCATAAAAAATTTCATCCCTATTTTTCTAATGTTGTCCCACATCACGAAGCTAGAATTGTGAATTATCTAAATAACCAAAAAGTGTTTCATGTTCTCAGTTTGGGCACTGTATAAAACATATGTAAAGCCATTTAATTTAGTAACTATGCAACCACCATGATTACCCAAAAAGTTATATGTTGAATGGGATAACAAAATACAAAGCTTTCAGGAAAAAGATCCATAATAAAGTTGACATGTAGTAGTCGCATAAGTCCTTGTGTTGTGTGATTGAGTGGAAGAAATTTTAGAAGTGAATTTACCATAGGTTTTCAATATACTGTCACTTTGGAGAACACCTTCAGCTATAACTACTCCACTGCAAAGATAAAAGGGCAAATAGACTGACTTAACTCAAATTGATAACATTAATGTGTTTATGCAAATGAAAAACAACTATTCCTGAAAGTCTGGCTTGAGTAAACTGCAAATTCTCTTCTCTATATTTTGTTACTTTGACCAGGGTGGGGGGTGGGGGACATTGTGAGATATTGTAAGCTTGAGAACTTTCATAGTGCCTCTTAGCTATGAAAGAAAGGTAAATACAAAAAAATGTTATTGACTGCTTATGTAGGACAAAATATTCAGCATTGGTTATGGACTTGGAGAATTTATTAAAGGTGTTTAAATTGTACTGAAACCACTGTAGAATTCCCATTTTGAAAATTTTATATTACATGGACACCATTTTGCCAATATTTTAAAAGAAAAGGTTTACAAAAGTCAGTGGTTTGTTGAATCCACATATCACAGAATTTGGCAGATAGATGAGTCTAACATTTAGACACATCCACTCATCGGCCTGTACGAGAAAATAATCACAAACAAGAATGCTAAGACGTGCAACTTTTGAGTGCATAATTATATGAGGAGTGCTTGTTAGGTTTGGGTTTGTAAGCATGTGAATCTTACCTTAAGATGAAGATTAAGGTATTAGCAATATAAGCAACCATTTCCCTGAAACAGTTACAAGGTAACTAATCAAAACATATCCTAAAATTGATCTGACCAGAAGATAATTAATGCAATGTTGATAAACAATGTAGAAAATATACTGTCAAATGTGGTTGATGATGAGAAAATGAAAAAAAATCCAAAATGCATTTTTGGGCCAATAATAGAACTCAAAGTTACTTTCAAATATTAACAAGCTATATGTACCTGTAACTCAATTATAACTCCATATTTTCTCTGTAACAAGGCTAAGGACTTGAATACTTTGTGCCATATGGTAAAAGCATTGCATTTTAGATGTATGAAAATAATCATCATTAAAGATTTTGAATCATGAAATGTTTAACAGTTCATGAAATAAAGGAAATGTTACATTTTGTAAACCTTTTTATTTCTTGATCTTTGACACATCTACTAAAGTTTTAAACCATCAGGCCATTTTAAGAATTGAACATATTTAATTCATCATAAGGGTCCAACAAACAGGAGAAGTTTTTTAATACATTGTAGCTCGTTTACAGATCACTTTATGCAGTGAGCCTTTTTTCTTCTTGAATTGCAGTTGTATAGAAGTCTTTACATTCAAGCATTAAAAATTTGTGTAAACGTTTTACAACATTAATTATCACAAAGCCAATTGGACCATACCAGAAGAAAATGTTGGCGCACATATCATGTCATGGTGAAGTATAATAACCCTCGAGTTACCTTTGCCAAGCTGTTCAGAAGTGTTAGTTTTCCTCTTATACCTGATTCAACTGGGATGAAGTACTCAAGCCTTTGTAATGGAGATCCTTAATAGATATAATATTAGAGATATTTCAGTTTATTGTAACTTTTTTATGTTGACACAATTTAATGTTTTATTTAGGTTTACTTCCTTGTTATCTTTCCTATGCTAATTAGACTAGTTAAGCCTCTATTAAATTGAGGGTTTATGCATTGAATAAACAAATAAACAAAGAACTCCCACCCCATCTCTACCCCTCTTTTCTCCTCCTACAATTTCTAGTTCTTGACATGATCATCCGTCATCACTTTGAACTTACAAATATATGTTCACATGGTAATGAGGTATACCCATGTTTGGATTGAGTTGGACTCCAATATGGCTATCATGGTGGAGGACTGTGGAATGTCCAATTTCTTGTTGACAATATTATTGATTGTCAGCATTGTCACGCATCAAGACTTTCACATATATATCGTGAAGGGAACAAAGTAGCGGACTACTTAGTCAAGGAAGGAGTGAAATTCAAAAGATACAAAGAATTTGTTTGATAAGAGTAGAAGCCCTTATGTGCGTGAATAGCTTATTTGAGCATGGATAGCTTTTATAATTTTTTTTTTTTAAATTTCTGCAGTAGTTTTTTCATTTTTTCTCTATTTCTTTCTTGTAAATGAAGTAGTCTTCCTTATTTATTGCTTTCCATCATAACTCTTATCTCTTCTCTTGATGTATTGTCTAGAGGTAAGGCTGGAACGTCCCCTCCCTCCTGTACTTTGATTCTTTCTATAAAACAAGGTCAGATAGACTTTGATGGTGTTTCTACTCTATATATAGTTTACATGGGAAGATTTCCAATAGCATGTTCCATGGACGAAAAATATCAAAGGCATTAATCTTCTTTAGATTTGTTGAAGATTTCCAATAGCATGTTCCATGGACGAAAAATATCAAAGGCATTAATCTTCTTTAGATTTGTTGAAGATTTCTTTAGATAGTTGACTTTCTGTAATAGGTATAATTAACATGATTATAACCATAACTAGGTAATTGTAACTTCTTTCCTAAAATAGGTTTTCTTCCTAGAACAGATTGCTCTGCTTGCCTTATAAATTCACCCTTACTTTCAATTGTTTATATATGAAAGAAAATACCATTTCTACAAGATTAAATTAGCTTCGGATATTCTTGCACTTTGCTAAAATTAGGTCTCTCAAAAATTGCACAAAAGAGGACACAACAACATTCTATTCTCTTGTTCTAGATTCATGATCCTGTCCGAATTCCCAACCAGTTCAACTCGGTTTCCAGAAATCAAGTTTAGCTTACAGTTCAAGAGCCTGTATTTCTGAATTAATTCTCCATATTTATATCTCAGAGTCCAAATGAAATCTGAAACCATGATGCATTCATTTGTTTCTAAGATGGATATTCCAGCAAAAACAGCCAAAAAAAAATCGGATCAAACTATTCATATCTGCATAAGTAATTTTCATATTTTATCTGAACAGCCTTGACCATTTATCTCACGTTTTCAACCATTGCATTAGCATCCAAAACAATTTGACTCCTATAATTTCTCATTCTCAATCTGGAAATTCCTGCACATAACCTATCATTTTTATGACCAGCGCGATTCCAATTTATTTGCCTCCAAAGTGTAAACAACTAACCATTACCCCATAATCTAGATCTCCTGACATTTAAAATTTTGAGGACTTCTTCACTCATTTATTGTGATAACTCTCAAAAGGCATTACTTGCAGTGCTGGAAACTTACTATACCTCAACTCATTTGTTCCAAAAATTTAACTCTAGCAACAAAACACCTTAAGGTACTTCGGAGGTCATACAAGTAGCTTCTAACTTTGTTCATATGAGCATTCCAGCCCATTTATTTGGTCCAAAGGTTGCACAGACATCATTTTTCACTCTGACTTAACTGAAGATGATGCGAGTTACGATTAATTTTATTAGATGACCATTACAGTCTGGTATGTACTAACTGTTGCTGTAAAGTTACAGCAAAAGTCATGAATAAAACTACATGTCACCATTGATCAAACTGAACCTTCGGTGAAGTTAAGATTGATGTGTGAACTAAGACAGCAACTAACTTTTTCCTAAGCTTTCACAAGGCTGGTGATGCAAAATGCTAAAAAATTGATTATCCTGACCTGTTTGGTGTACCTTAAGACTTGGGAATGTACTTTATACTCTTCTTTCATCCGTTAAATTTAGTTTTTATTATGTTATCACATAAACAGGAAATGAAACTCCAGGTGAATGTCCCTAAATAGGATTTGTTAAGCTTCTTATGAGAAGTGACACCCAAACATGCAGTGTTACTCCTAAAATAGGAATTGAGTTGAGATATACCAAAAATGATGCAAGCTTCCCTGACTTTCACCCTTAAAGGCAGTCCGAGCAACAGCAGAGTAGAACCTGTCTATGCATGTCATATAAGGAGCTGGTTTCTGCATGTAGTAGAAAATCTATCATAAAAGTAATTGTACTTACATTCCTAAAGTCATGACTGTCAAGACACCAGAAACGCCGGCTCCTTCTTGAGCCTGAGACATATATTGGCCTCAGTTCTCATACAAAAGGAAAGGACAAAAAATAAATCGCTAAACGATTTGTCTCCTGCTATAGGAAAAATTTATTCGCAATATGCAACATTGCTTGGGATGAGATCAATCATTCACAGAATCTTCAATCTTTTTAGATAAAAACTTCAGAACACAACTTAGATATGAAACATGAAGGATTGGCAACTACAAGAAGGTTCGTATTATTATCTTACACGCTCCATTTGTTGGGAGGTGTCAATGCACGAAGTTTGACCAATGATTCGTTCTCTTTGAATATCTTACCCAAAATTTAAGACAAGGATTCATTTCCTCTGTTAATTCATAAAACTTTAATTTTGGAAAACTGATTTTGTACTATTCTACACGAAGACCGAAAACAGTGCTTGCATCTAACTTGGTGATGGCAACGGAGCGGGGATTAAAACACCCCATTTCCCACCTGTTTACTCATTTATCTAGTTTCTTTATTTTTTAAATACAATTCAAAATTAAAAACACAGAAATTTACTAAATAAATAAAAATATGAGCTAGGGCGGGGAATTATACCATCCCAAATCTGACTGTTTATGAAGGTATATATACACACGTATAGTCATATCATTGAAGTTGATATACGGTCTAGCAAGAAGACGTATATCACCCGTGAATGACCCCAAACACCACTACGAAAAAGACCAAAAAAAAGGAGTTGATGGAACATAGATTTGTGTAGGAAAAATTACTTGGTGGTGTTAAGAAAGTTAAGAGATCCACCTGCTAAGTTTTTCTTTTTGATGTGAACATGAAGGTCAGAAATGAAGAGAAGAAGTTTGATGAACTTGTCATATGGTCAGAGGCCCTAGCATCAATGATCAAGGAATCAATGGACTAGATTGGTTTTTTTCCATTGAAGCTCAGAAAATAACCTACGTCCTTGATCCCATTAGCAATAGATATGGTAGAAGAGCAGTTTTGATTCATGATTTTTTGGAGGTATTGAGTTGTTCCTTGTTGAATTCAGATTGTCCAATATTGTGGTTGTTTTGTTCATTAACAACTTTTTCATACTTAGCGGTTAAAAACAAAGCCTAGTCTTGGCTAATTACTGTTTCTTTCAAATTGATTAGACATCCATGACTACAGAATTCTCAGCAGCCAAAGCAGTAAATTCTGGTTCGATTAGAGCCATGCAGGTAACCCATCTTGTCTTGACCTTTATAGATTGATCTCAGCACCAAAATTCTGCCTGTTAAGCCGATGAGTGGTGATCAGAATTGCGGCGCTCTCTAAACAACTAGGAAACTGTCCTACGGAGGTCGACTCTTTTAGATATCTAAATCTAGCATCACCTTTTCTAAAACTAGCAATGAAGCATTTGAGGAAGAAACTTAACAGCCTAAATTGCTACAACCAAATAAAATGGCTCTCTTACCAAGAATAAAAAGGTTACAGAATCGAAAATCAATTATATACTCCTTTATACATGGTTGTATATAGATAATGGAGTTTGCTGTAATCTCGCTAGACATCAGCTAGGAAAATATTTTCCAGGTAGGACAACTGCTACAGAATCTAAATACGGGAACGAAGCAACCTCTCGATAACTTAAGAATACGCTAGTTTTTAGGATCTAAAGAGGTTGACTCTAGCCTGGTTTAAATTAGATAGCCTGGTTTGACATTAGACTCTCAACAACACACAAGCTCAAATATCAACTTTGGAACATTATATTTATATATTCATCAGAAAATATATTTTTGTGCACAATCTACTTAATAGAGATACAAATAAAAGAACTATTATTCTGAGGTGTTTTGGCGAATTACATACAGTGAAGTAGGCAACGTAGCTCACAGCAAGAGTCAGTGTAATCTCAATCACCGTGTCATTGAATATAAATCCCAGCCAAAAAACTGATGCTATTCCAAAAGCAAGACCAATGCCCACACTGGACCAGGAAATGATCAAATAAATCAATATATATAAACCAATATTGTCTACTGAAGGTAAAAGGACATACGCCCCAAGAGAGACTTGAACCAAAAATTTGATTATAGCTCCCCAGTTAAAGCTCCAGCCAAGAACCATCCGATAAAACAGCTGATATATCACGATTGCTGTCCTGAAAGAATGATGGAAATCTTTCAAATAGTTTAAAAATTATCTAAATATCCAAAAGAAGAATTCAAACTATGCAAGTTTTTGATTTGGCTTCAGAGATACAAATGTAAAGAACATCTGAGAAAATCTCTATATTGTATTGACATGTAAAACTGATCAGATGGATGCACAAAAAATAATAAATTATACCCATCATTCATCAATGATTCTCCTTCAATTATAGTGCTCAATTTTTTGCTAGCACCAAGTTCTTTCAGAAGCGCTACAACAGCTACAGGATCGGTAGCACTGAGAAGACCCCCAAGCAACAATGATGTTTTCCAGCTCCAATTGTACGGGAAAATGAGCTACAGTTTAATATAGTTTCAGGGTAATGAAGAATTAAAAGACAACAGAAGTGAAAGCAGAGTTCTACAAACCTTTAAAGCAGACCCAAGAAAAAAGGTTGAAATGAGTACTCCAGGTCCAGCAAGAATAAACATTTGTATAATACACCTCTGCATAAAGAAACATGAATGTTTTGTTGCGTATTACAAGAACCATGAGCAAATTGAAAAATAAGTGACTAAAAAATATCTTTTTAATATGAAAAATGGAAAGTGTTGTGGGAAAACGGAAATAGGTCTACACATAACAGGCCATGTACACTTTCATGGTAGTAGTGATAGAACTGATAGCAACAGAACCTGCAATGAAATGTCATTGATCAACCAAAGTGGGGCTAATTTCATATTTTGCTAAAGTTTCTTCCTAACCCTTTAAAGTGTGAAGCTTCCAACAAGAATTGTTTAGTGTTAGACCATCATTTACTTAGAACCGAGAACAATGGAAAACTGAAAACGCCATCTGTTTTGTACTAATAAGACGTGAGAGATGCTCCATGTCATAACTGGGAAGGTGGCAGACAAGACAATTACATTTTGGCTTTTCCCTCACTTAAATGCCTCTCTCGTTTTCACCACTTCTTAAAAGGAAGAAAATAAAAACTAGAAATTTTAAAAAAATATATCATGCCAATAACCTTAATCTGATGCACTTCCATTGAAAATGAACTCTCAAAAAGAAGGGCAGGAAGAAACACGGCCAAGAGAAGGTCAGGATCAATATTTGCCCCTACAAATGAACAAATGTCAAACCATTTATAATATCTGATACTTGAAGAGTTGAATAAAAGTTCTAGACTAGAAACTAGTTTACAATCAAGTTTTATTCCTTCATCTCCCTTTGCAATTAAATTATTCAGCCAAATAGAAATCAAACTTACAGATACGAATGCCGTCGCCAATCTTTCCCAACTTGTGGCTCGTTTTATATTCTACGCAGAAGTACAATAAGTAAATGTTATTCGTGATCAAGTGGTGTTAAAAAAAAATATCTTTTATGGGAAACACAAATTTATTAGTTATAGAAGCTTAACTACAACTATTATGATGATAATCAATCCTCTAATCTTCAAACATGATAAAGTCAAGTCAAGAGTACAATACATTTTCCCAACTGTGGATAATTAAAGAAAAAGGAAGGCCATTAAACTCCTTTCCTGAACATCACTGAACTATGAAAAGTACTAGAAAAGTCAAAGTACATCGCTGAACTATGTAAAGTTAGTTAATACACTCCTTCTGACCTTCCACAAAGGGGGACTCTGAGTCTATGTTACATAACCAGTTTCACTGCGTCAAATCAAGTGTATACATATCATAATGCCTCTTGTTCTCTGAAGAGCACATTATACCAGGGCGTTATGATGTCGTATATACCATAAATTCTTAAATTGAGTGCTGTATAACATTATCTGCAGTATATGAGTATTCAGATTATGTCATATAGGGCTCAATTCAATGAAATCGGAAGCAAAATCGTCTAAAAAAACCAACGGTAAATTGAAGTAGTACTACTTGGAGCATACCTGAAGCACCAAGTGGTGCTGTATATTACCATAAATCCTTCTATTACAGGATGATTATTCAGATAAAGTTATTTGGCACTCAATTGAGGAATTGGAAGCTAATTCGTATAAAAATAAACGCCGAGAAATCAAAACAACTTGGAAGTTGCCAAGTAGGAGCATACCTAAAGCACCAAGTCCAACGCCGATAATAAGCAGGGCAACAGTGTAGGGAACACGAGTGCCCCTCAGCGCGTGGCGACACGCAATTCCCAACACCAAGCTGATCCCGACGAATATCACTGCGTCTGTCGGATTGGATGCTGAAGTTGACTCCTCTTCCAAGATTCTCAAGGCCACCAACCTCGTTTCAGATGTCAAAATCGAAGCCATTTCACCGGTAAATGAATTCAGCAGCCGGATTATTACACTTCCAATTCGATTACAATACAAACGGGAAAGAGAGTTGATTGTGTTTGTGTGCGTTCGTGAAGAAGATATACAGACAAGTCAGATATTGG
Source organism: Fraxinus quadrangulata (assembly GCA_903798255.1). NCBI lineage: Eukaryota > Viridiplantae > Streptophyta > Magnoliopsida > Lamiales > Oleaceae > Fraxinus > Fraxinus quadrangulata. Next base: position 31,078 of record CAIGRB010020708.1, read on the forward strand.
GTCCAGCGAACAAAGTTCGCCTACTTTTTAATCAATCATGCAACGCAAACATGCTAAGAAATAGGGTAAAAGAAGGACTGCACGTATCGATACAATTATTCTTTATTTCTTGAATGTGTGATACGTTGAAAGATTAATTTAATTGCACCTTTAATTTAATATCACTAATACTATCACCTAAATAATGTTAAATGTCAATAATGTCCTAAATAGTGTTACTTAACGATAAAATATTTTGTACGTAAATTTAAAAAAAAAAAAAAAATCTACTTCTTGACTACAGATTCTCTAAAAAATCATATTCCAAAACTCATTTTCTCCAAAAGAAATTTATTTTATTGGATATCAAATAAGGGCTAAATTTATTTACAAATTACAGAAAAAGGGTAGTTAAAATAATTTTTTTTAGGGGAAAAAATAATTAAGGGGCTTTTCAATAAAAAAAAAAAAAAA
>CAIGRB010020738.1:0-14013 GCA_903798255.1 Fraxinus quadrangulata
TTAAGCAAATGAATTTGGGTAGATTTCAAGACAGTAGTAATTCGAGTAGTGACTTAAGTGATGAGGTGGTAAAAAGAAGAGAAGAGTTGGAACAAGTCCAATGATAAACGTTGTTACAACTGTGATGAATCTAGACACTTGTGAAAGATTGTCCCAAGAAGAAGGATAAGCAAAAGGGTAAGATAAGAGATGAGGCAGATGTTGTTATAAGGTCGAGTGATGACCATAGTGAGGTTTATTGAGAGTAAACATAGTTACTGCATGTACATCCGTGTGTAATCCTTTATGCATGTGTGTGATTGCTTAATTCCGTTGCACGGTTATATGTTGCATTTCAATGAATTTGATATGTGCATTTGCATGAATTTTGAGAGCAATTTAATTACTTGGTGTAATTGTTTGCACGCATAGTGAGTTAAGATGTATTAGCAGTGTGTTATATGTCTATTGGTGAGATATAGTATAGATGTCTAAAGATACATTGGTGGTTTGTACCGGGATGTGGAGTCTGACATTTGGATCACTAGTGGAGAGGTGATTAAATGTTGAAATCATTTATCTGTGAAAAGACCCTAATTAGGTGGAGTGTGAGAGAGACACTTCTAACACTTTTTTAAGTATAGACCTATTATCCATTTAGTTTGGAAAAAGTGATGCGGTGATAGAGGATTATCCTAAGGACTTAGGATCTATAGAGGTCTACAAGTAAAACATGAGTTAAGTGATCAGTCTAGTGAGCATGATAGGCGATGATGTGAGATATGTATTCTCAAGGTGTGAGCAACATGGAATGGGATAGGATAAGTGTCGTGAGATCTTTTCCTATGATCATTTATGTATTTGTTGCATATGTATTGGCCGCTTGATTGATTAAATGTTGTTCTGTATGAGCGTTTCTTTTTGAAAAGATCTATATTATCCTATATAATATTTTCATTGCATGCTTATTTGCTTTTGATTGATTATTGTGATTATCTGCTTCTACTTGGATATTTATTTGTGACCTTAGTCCTAGTGAGTACATGAAGCAGATATGGTATGTGTTTCGGGTCCTAAACATGAGATAAGGTCTGTTATTCCAATTTTATTGATTTCCTTAATTATGTAAGCGCTAACATTGTATTTTGATTGCTTGTAGGTTGATTGGGTATTAAGGTGAAGATTTGTTGGGTTTTGATATCCATTGAATCTTAGGCGATGATGTAAATATTGAATTAAATTATTACTAACAACCAAGTCCAAAGGCTCAACATGAAAATGACGTGGGGGCACTAGAAGTAACTTAAACAATTAATGTTACTCATAATTTATATATATTACATCTTCGATGACTTTAAATCTTGGCTCATTTAACCTCTTTTATTGGTCCAACTAAACCCCAACGTAGCTTATATATATGGCATATTTGCCCTAGTCGTTTTGTGTGTGATTTGTGTGTAAGAAAGATAGAAAAATGTCACTGTGCTTTGTGTTTGTTGTGAAGAATATTTGGCTGGTAATTGATGGAGAAAAACCATCGACAAAGTGGAAGAAAACGTGCTACCTTTGAAGAGTGAAAACCAGTGATTTTCTCATTCCTTTTTCTCCACTTTGTGCCTTATTCAATTTTTTTCTCGTGTTTTTGTCGCTTTCAAATCATCACTATTATCTTATCTTTTGTTGATGAGATTAAGGAGCAATCAGGTGAATATATTGGTTAGAAAATAAAAAAAAAAATTGATTTACGTGTAATATTATTTTATTGAAAATGTGTGGTTGAAATGATGTTAAAACACTATTCAAGAATATATTTTTGTTCAAAAAAATGAGACTCAAACACAGGCTTCGTACTACATATTAGAAATGTACGTAATTTTGTTTACTTGAGGGGAAATGAGCAAGGTTGCCATACTCATTAAGGGTTCTTTCCAATTTTCTCCAAATCCCTCCTTTGGTATTCACTTGTCCTGCTTAGGTAATTCAGACAACATTTCAATGCGAACATTCAGTCAAGTCATGATTTTTTGGTGCACACAAGAACACTGCATCTTCCCAATAGAGCTTTGCAAGTCAATAATGTTGATTTCTTTTTAAAATTATATTCTACTATTAAATTTAAAGTTCGATCATTTGTTAATTTTTCTCTTTTATTCAATACCCTTTTGCAATACTTTACTTTGAAAAAAAAAAGGCACTCTTATCATTATTCATTACCCTTTTCTCGTTAAAGGTAAATCGATTACATAGCCCAACTTTATTTCCCATGAATCTTTCTCAATGATTCATGTTTCCTACTTCACTTTTCTGAAGCATTTCTTTCACTAACTTGTAACTCATCTCGGAAATTCTTCGACAAATAAATAAGAACCCTTTAATGCAAATTAAGATAGTTGAGTTGTCTAAAATATCGTTATGTCTTGTCATCTATCTCTTCGGTACACTAAAATGTAAATTATGTGAATCTTGAAAGACACGAGTAACCAGTGAAATAAAATAGCTAAAATTATTCATTACTCTTGAATTGTACATGACAAACATAAATAAGAAAAATACAAAGTATCTGTTTGGTGGATATTAAAATCAAAATTTTAACGAATTTTGATAAAAAAATGATGAAATATGTGGTTGAAAAATTGTGGAACTTATAAAATTTATTTTTAAAATTAATTGTTGATTTTGACTTTCATAAAAATTTAAATTTAAATTACTGTTAAGCAGGGACTAAGTATATTTTATACCTAAACACGGCGATATTTTCCGGATTCTGGCCCTGGTATGGAATTCCCGAACCTAGTAATAAAAGACCCACGACCCAATAATTTATCTCATGTTTGATTCAATTAAAAATTAAAATTAAAATTTAAGTCGAAGTCAACAATTAATTTTATAGTAATGTTATTTATCACCGCTTGTGTTAAGCGTTAATCTAGATGGCTAATTATATGATATTATATGATATATTCATTTAAATGTAAAATCTTATGACTTAATTAATTGAACATATAAATTGTAGCCGCCTAAACTGGTATAGATAACATTATTCTTAATTTTGATTATATATCTTATGGGATACTTAACTTTTTTTCCACACATTTTAACATTTTTTTATATCAAAATCTAATAAGAATATTGTTGACCACAACAAAAATGCACCAACAAATACCGAGCTCACTCGCATCCTCACAAGCTAATTCCGACACGTGTCGACAAGTTACTAGTCGAATGTGATACGGATTTGAACGTGGAAAAATTTTTTTGACACAAGACAAATATGTTCAAACTCCGATAAATATATGAATAAAAGTATACGATAATGAGCGATTGATAAAAAATCGAGATAAAGATTAAAATCACACTATAAACTCTTGAAAGCTATCATGGTCAAGGCAACCAATAAAATAAGTTTTTGGTTGGTAAAAGGAAGTAGAACAACCAGGATAAGGGAAAAGAAAATGAGGTAATAAGAAAGTAAATAGTGGAGCTGATACGAGTAAGGATGGGAACAATCCCATTCCAATGTGTCTTAAGTATGGAAAACAATACAAATGAGAGTCTCTGATGGAAAATAACATTTGTTTTCAATATGGTAAGCTGGACCACATAGCTCAAAATTGTACAAATTTTTTCATAAGAAAAATGAGGAGCGGGATAAGAATAACGAAGAAAAAGCTCAAGTCTTTGCTATGACTGAGCAAAAGGCAGAGGAAAACCTCAACGTTATAATATGTATTCTTTTGATAGTTGACTTTTTTGCTTATGCATTATTTGACTCCGGGGCAATGTATTCTTTTGTTTATCGTGTTTCGTAGCTAAATCTAGTATTTCATGTGATAATTTTAATAGCTTACTAGAAGCTAGTATTCTTTCAGGTAGGGTGCTAACCACATATAAGATAGCTAAGTCATTTAAATGAAATTTGAGAAAAGATGATTTGAGGCGAACTTATCCATAATAGACATGAAAGACTTAAATATAATTTTAAGCGTGGATTGGTCGGGTTGTAATAATGCCACCATCCGATGCCAAGAAAGATAGTGTCTTTTAAAACTCTAGGAAAAGAAGAATTTTTCTTCTTTGGACTAAGGGCTAAACCTAAAACACAAGTAATCTCAATGCTAAATGCTAAATGCTAAAAACAATTTGGAGAAAGGAAAGTGCAGCAGTTAGTGTTTTTGGAACGCAATATCAATAATATAAGATGAGTGAGGTACCAGTAGTGCACGAATTTAAAGATGTATCTCCAGAAAATCTTCTTCATACATCACTCGATAGGCAAATCAAGTATGTGATAAACCTGGCTTTTGGAGTGGCGCCAATATCTAAAGCTCCATATCAAATGACACCAAAAGAGTTAGAGAATTAAAAGTTCAAACTCATGAATTGTTAGATAATGGGTTTATTCGGCCATGTGTTTCTCCAAGGGGAGCACCGATGTTTTTTAAGATAATTGGTTTAAGTATGCATTTAATTTAAGTTGTTAAAGAAGTTAAGATTAAACCATAGACTTGTAACCATCCTGAATAGAATTTTTTGAGTTTTTGGACAAGAATAGTCGGGTTTGAAAGCCCTATGAGTCATTTGTCCATTGGCTTTGGAATCATTTCATTTGAAGGTCGATAGAAAAAGTTATGCCCTTTTTCGTATGTTATGTTCGGTGTACTCGGGAACAGTTTTTTTCATGTGTTTGAGTGTCCATTTAAATGCCTAAATGATGTTAGAAAATTCTAGAATTTTACTATGTTGTACTTGAATGAGTTAGGAAATACTGTAAAAAATTCATAAAATTCTGAATTCTAAAAATGGTCCAACTAAACGTGATCGTTAGGTAGCGCATTGTTGGGTTGAACCCATTAATGTACACTAACCTCTATTTCTATCCTCCATTTTAGTTTCCTTTATTCAACAAAATAAAATGAACTGACTTATTAATCATTCGTTTTCGTAATTTGTTGGAACTTGTATAGAACGTAATGTAGTCTTGACCTCCGATCGAGCTACGAACAGGAGTAGGTAATCTACAAAATAATAATAAAAAAGGGAAATTTTGAATTCAACTCGAATTTCAAAAACATAAGAAACACGTTTTTATAACAAATCCAAATAATAAGATTTGGAGTCATGACGTGTTGTGCTTGATTGAGGATCTTAGCAGTTGCAGGGTTATATAAGTATATGCGGTTACAAATCCGAAGGTATTTGTCTGACCTTACAGACCAAATGAGGTCATTGTTGTCATAACTGAGTTAGAATCAAGGCCAGAAATTGATTTAAGTATTTCAACTTTACATTCAGACATTGATAGCGTAGTTAAACTGGATGAATTCTAAAACACTGAAAATATTGTTCTGAATGAAAAAGATTATCAATCTACAGTTGAATGTACTAAAGTTTTTGAAGATGAAGGACATGCGGATGCAACAATTGAAGGCATTGTCGAAGAAAATAAATCAGATAATGGTTATGGGAATGTCGTGATGGAGGTTGATGTTGAAGAAAGAACCATTCGTAGAGAGAAATCTACAGAACAGTTATTTAAAAAAAAAAAAAGGAGTACCGTTGATTGCAAGATAGCTACTTACTGGTTCACAACATCCGATTGCATACTAAGACAACACTTTTCTAAGGAACACAGTATGAATGCATTGTTAAGGAGTGGGAGGACATCTTAATGAAAGATTGTGGGAAATACTTTAGCGATCCTTTTGGAGATACACTTATGGAGCCTGAGGAGGTGGGTGTAGGTACTTTTTTTATGTTGGAACAACTGAAAGAAGTGAGCATTGTGCTGCAAATTTTCAGAATGATGCAGCAGGTCATAATAGTGATATTGGTACCAAATATGTTAATGAAGGTGTTGCACATGTAAAGAATAAGATTGGTGGTAAAACTGATGCAAAAATGAATGGAAAGAAAGAGGTGAATAGATATGATAATTCAGATAGGAAGGATAATCTTGTAGATTCAAAATACAAGCAAGAGGATACAGTACTAAATGATGATAAAAAATTTGAGAGATACTATACATGAAATAAGTGCACAAACCAAAAAGAGGATGGTACAGTCATCGAAGATGAAGATTCAGATTACCTACGTAATTTAGATATTGAAGAGGAGACGTGAAAGAAGAAGGATAAAGATTATGTATACAGGGACGAAAATGACTTTTGGTGACCCCCACTTTGAAACATGTATACTCTAATGCTCTTGAAGCTTTTTATTGTTGCATAATAGGCCCTCAACCTTTAAATATGAAACGAAATTGGTGTAAATGTGCATTCTTTTGCAAAAATAGTTCTCAACCTTTAAATATGAAATTAAATTGGTGTGTATATGCCTGCTTTTGCAATGCAGGTCAGAAGTTTGTTGAGAAGGAGGTGTTAAAGAAGGATATTAGATAGTAATGTATAAATCATGCTAGAGAAATGATGTATGTAAAGGATGACAATACTCGACTATGAGTTGTATGCAAAGATAAGAAGTGCAATGCGTGTTATATGCTCTATTTCACAAACGATGTAAGTCATACTGGATTAACACACCAGAGTTGGAGAATACTTGTGCAATGACCTATGAAACTAGGCACGTTAGTACATCTCACTTGTATGTGAGATACATGGAAAGACATGAAAGGTTGTGTGGAGACTATAAAGAAGACATGTGCTTCGAATGCATCGAGATGGAAATTCTATTGGAATAGGACCAAACACTTGGAGGCTAGAAGGAATAGTAAGGGTTAGTTTCAAATCTTATTTGATTGCTGTGTGCACCTGAAGAAGAGAAACGAAGGTAACACCATTGAGCTAAAGACTATAATGGCTGATGATGTACGACAATTTAGGAGAATGTATATATGTATGTAAAAGAGGGATTCATAACTGGGTGTAGAAAAGTTAGACTGGATGTGTGCTTTACGCTGGGTGATGTTGCTGGCCATGTCCTGGCAGCAGTGGTATTGATTGATGGTGAGAAAGCATTGTATCCTATTGTATAAGCTGTATTGGAGGCTGAGAACAAAAGTAATTGAGAGTTGATTTATGGAACTGTTGGTTGATGACATTGGTGTTGAAACTCAATGGTTGGACTTTCATTAGTGATTAAAAAAAAGGTTTAATAAATGTACTATATAGGTGGGTTGATTCAGGGGTCCGAAATTTGGGCTGGGAAGGGCTCTTCATCAAAAAAAAAACCTGGCATGCGAATTAAGAAGAGAGAACTAGAAGAGGCTCTAAAGTCAGAGACCAGGAGAGAGAGTCATGGGATGGATATGGCTTGTAGAATTTGTGGAAAGACTAGTCACAATAAGTAATCTTGCAAAGGCAAATCAAATAGCACCAACCGGCAAGTTGGGGGTATGAGGATGAGAACTCCATCTATGAAACAGAATACAAATTAAATTTCCATCCAGTTGTTGCTCAAGTCTTAATCAACATTGTTTATGATTCGTTGTATATTTCATAAATGTTTTGTTGTGAATCACATAAGATATGATTCGTTGTTTATTTCATAAATGTTTTGTTGTGGATCACATAAGACGTTCCTTTGATATTTTGTCGTGAACATGTGATGTTCTCATTTTGACAATGTGTTAGGGTATAGTTAAGTGATATTCTATCTAGGAATGTTTGAAATTGTTCATGTTGAAAGTGTGGATGTTTGAAATTGTTTGTTGATGTTGATGGGGCTTTGACAAGAGATAAGTGTTGAGAACAGTGATAGACTTTGGCAAAATAGGTCCCAAACCTTTGTACATTGTTGATAATACATCCCGATCTTTTACATATTGTTGTAATAGGGGCCACTAACCTTTTGCTTGTACATTGATTTACATCAAACATTGTTACTAAATGTAGCAAAACACGTCCTCAACCTTTTCGCATATTGCATCCATGTTTGGAGTGGACATTTTCGAAAGACATTGTCAAAAAAGAACTTAGGAATTACAAAACACCACATAAAAATATCAAAACTATTCAACAAACCATACCCCCTAGGAGACCGGGTGCCTTTGGCTTCTACTGGTCCATCCCCCGATGAAATTCATAAGGGACATGGTCAAATCGATGATGGAACCTAACGGGATCGAGTAAAGAGACTTCATAAGTTCAGGAACCTGAGAATGAAATGGAAAAGAAGAATGTGTGAGGGACGGTAGGCAAATAGGAATCGATCGGAAACTCAAACTGCCTAATCGATCTCGAAAAATACTCCCTAAAGAATATAATTACAACAATTTTACATGTTTGGTCGCAGCTCACATAAGATCAGGAAATCCAAGTTAGAATAAACCCGATTAGAACTTACCAAATCAAAAAAATAACTTTTTTGGGGTTTTCCATCTTTAATCAACATTTTCTATGTTACTGCTTCTAATTTTGTCTTTTTCCCCTTCTAGGCACTTAATATTGTTGTGCTTGTTGATATGTACTTCGAGGACCTTAACATATGCTTTTAATTCATTTTATCCTCGTTTCGTCTATTTGCATAGAATTCAACAACCCATGTATCACTTGCTTCATCGATCACAAATAGAAGAGTCATAATTACAACAATTATACATATTTGATTGCAGCTCTAAATCACATTAATATAAGACTAAGAAAATGAAAGTTAGAATAAATCCAATTAAAACTTACCAAATCACCAAAAAAAAAAAAAAAACACCTTATTTGGGGTTTATCATTTTCCATCAACATTTTTTGTGTTACTGCTTCTAGTTTTGTCTTTTTTTCGTTCCAGTCACTTTATATTTGTTTGTGCTTGTTGATCTCTATTTCAAGGTACTTAACATGTGTTTGTAATTCATTTATCCTTGTTTCGTCTCTTCGCTTAGAATTCAGCAACTCAAGAATCATCTACTTCATCAATAACAAATAGGGGAGTCATAATTACAACGATTTTGTGGATGGATCAATTTGCCCATTTCGTTTCGAGACACAATGAGAGAGGTGAATAAACTTGTATGGTGTACGTGGCGGGATAAAGATAATTTATCACAAAATTTGTTAGGGGACGTGATTTGTAAAAAGGGGAAAAGTTGGAAATATATGATGTTAAAAAAGCTTAAGGATAATTTAGTAACAAATTGTAAAGATTGAAGACGAAAGGTATAAAATTTTCAATTTGTGATTACGTGAATAAAATCAGCCGCGTCTCAACTGACCATAGCGGGAAATGCGTAAAATTAGGCGCGCCAGGGCGGGAGGGGAAGAAATTTATCGCCTCGTATAAATACAGTCTCCTCATTCTGCATCCACCAAGACTAGCAATCAAATTTTAAATTCTAATACTAGGGCTTCTAGAATGGGGAAGAGAAAGAAAACTAGGGCTTCTAAGGATAACGCAGAGGAGGAAGAAATTAAGGCGAACGACGGGTCTTCGTCGTCACAGGATAAGAGCTTGTATGAGGTAAAATCCTCAATTTTTTTTATTTTTTTATTTTTTATTTTTTATTTTTTTAACGCCTAATTGGTAATCGGAAATTCTTAGAATTCTTGCTAGACTAGTAGAGCTCGTCTAACATACCGTCCGTCTAGAAAAATACAGTTCAAGGTGGATTAACTATGAAAATTGTATCCAAATGAGTTTTTAATTTGTTTTTTATATACATAAAAGTTGTGAATTTCAATTAGATCACAGTAATCTTTGGGAAAAAAAAATATTGTCAACATAGGTTGATACTAAAAATTTTGGGATTTATATAAAGTTACGAATCCATAAAACACGAGCATTTCCTTGTAAGATATTAGTTTCAAGACAAAGATGCGTTAGCTATTGTTTTTGGTCTGTCCAGTGAGTGATTGGGGCCATATCATATAACATTATTTAATTTTTTCCTGAATACGATATATAAGGTTGTGAGGGTTACTGGTTCCAGGAGTGACACATTTGCTTAAGAAGCGTATTTTTATTCATGAAATGCTGATTCTAGTAGGCTAAGCACGTGCAGGGGCGAACCGTTAAAGGTCAAGTGGGGGCAATTGCCCCCACTGCCCATAATTTTTAACCCAAACCCAACAAAGTGAGTCTAATTTGAAATTATTTTTTATGTAATCCTCTCTCGCTCCCTAAACCATAATCCTGGGTAAGCCCCTAAGCCTAGCTCAGGGGCACAATTAGCCGTGTGCCTCGTCTGGAGGGTATTACACAACTCAAACCTACTCAGTGAAGTCTAGTCACATGTAAGAACTGTAACCACTACTATTTGGCACAGTTCTTATATTCATACATTGACTAACAGGTACACCAAAATCTAAATCATTCTACCAAAAATAAGGGTAAGGGGCAGGTTAAATCTAAAAATTTATAAATACTCGTTTGGAGATCATCTTAAGACCGCCCCCTGTTCATTTCCCATATTGAAGTTTTTACTTCGCTCCTCCCCCATTACGATTCTCATAATTACCACACATTGTGAGCTAGTTCTATTTTGTTTTGAAATTTTATCTGCCATGTGTATATTTCATTGATTGCTTCTTTTTTTTTCTGACTTAAAATAGAACTGCTAGTAGTAATTTAATGTCCTCTTCTTTTAGATTCTTGGGGTAGAAAAAACAGCGTCTCAGCCAGAAATAAAGAAAGCTTATTACAAGTTGGCTCTGCGACTGCATCCTGATAAGAATCCTGGTGATGAGGTAAATCTTTTTGTTTTAAGGATGTTATTTGGTTCTACCACAGAGACATCTCTTCTGCCGTTCACAATTTTGATTGTTCTATTTTCTATGTAGGAGGCCAAAGAAAAATTTCAGCAGCTGCAAAAGGTTATGTCAATTCTTGGTGACGAGGAGAAACGGGCAGTGTATGACCAGACCGGCTGTGTTGATGATGCTGTAAGTCATGATGCTATCCTCCTATTTTTCAATTTTATGTTAAACTATTTTGTTGGGGTATCTGTTAAGCAAGCCAACAAGGTCCAGACATTTTGGAGTCTATGGATACTTTGTACATATGTTTTATGCCATGCATTTATTAACTAATGTGTTCGAGTGTGTGTTAGTTAAATTAACTTTTGCATCTTAATTTTTTGTAAGTATAGTTTCTTGACATTAAGCTATGAAAACCATGTTTGAGTAATAAATCTTCTGATTGGATTATGCTTGCGAGAGACGCTGCATTCCAACATCCAGGTTTATATCGACTTGCCAATCTTTGCGGTTCTCTTAATTTACTTTTGTTAAAATATTTTCATTCTTTTAATATGATACATACTAATAGTGGAATGCGACACATGAACAAATAAGTAATTTGACCAATCTTAGCAAACCATGACATCTTCCTAACATTAGTCATGCTGCATGTGATGGGTTAAAAGAATCATTATTTCTGGATACAACTGATGAATGCATGTGAATATCTGTGAGGAAAAGGCCTCATTTCGTTGTTTCTGAACTGCTGTGAAAGAAATGTTCCTTCAGTTTCCACCACTCATTCCCGAGTTGCGAACTAACAGGCATATAAGTGTTCTTTTGATAATTAATAGGACCTAGCAGGAGACGACATCCAGAATTTGCATACATTTTTCCGAGCCATGTACAAAAAGGTTAGTCTTGTGATTTTGGCAGCTTTTTGCATTACAAGCTAATTTTCTTTATTAATCACATCATCCTACATGTATATCAACTGCAGGTTACTGAGGCCGACATTGAAGAGTTTGAAGCAAACTACAGAGGCTCTGATTCTGAGAAAACAGATTTGCTTAATCTATATAAAAAGTGCAAGGGTAACATGCACAGGTATATCTTACGATTGTGCTTTAACATAAATCTCAAGATTACTCATTCATTATCAATTTGTTTATGATTGGTAGGCTTTTCTGCTGCATGCTCTGCTCTGATCCTAAGCTAGACTCACATCGATACAAGGACATAATTGATGAGGCTATTACAGCAGGTGAGATTTTTGAACTTCAAGAACTCTTGGTAGCGCCTTCAACTTTTACCCTTGATAAATTATTAGTAGTAATCATAGTTTGTTTCTTTTCTTTTTCTTTCCTGTGCTAAACTCTCGAACTCATTGTTTACATATTTATAGGTGAGCTGACTTCAACCAAAGCATATGATAAATGGGCTAAGCAAGTGTCCGAGACAAAACCACCTACAAGTCCACTCAGACAGAGAAAGAAGTGAGTCGTGTTTCTGTTGGTTTCCTATATTGTTAGTTTCATTAGTCTTCTTACTATTATCTGTTTTCAATTGATTCAATATATTAAATGATTGTGAAATACATTGCAACAGATCCAAGAAAAATTCAGAAGACTTGTATGCTGTAATCGCTCAGCGCCAAAATGAGAGGAGAGGCAGGATTGATTCGATGTTCTCATCTCTGGTTCAAAAATATGGAGGTGAAACAGTTCCTGAGCCTAGCGAAGAAGAATTCGAAGCTGCACGAAGAAAACTTGAAAGGCAGAGGACATCAAAACGTAAGAAACTATAAATTGTGCCTTTTGAATCCCGACTTTTGGTTTATATAAAATGATAGAGATTCAGCCGATTCTGAAACTGGGTAACAAAAATTTGTTGTGTTTATGCTACTCAGCTACGACTGAAGGCCACTGACTATCTTAAGTAGACTGGAAATGTTGGAAACATGGCTGCCCTACCCTTAAATTATCTGAATTTTGGAAAATGTTGATATTTTCATGTTTATAATGTCTGAAATTAGAGATGCTACCATGTTTATCAATTAAGCTCTTATGTCACGCGGCGAGAATGCTTATCTCCCCATTCGACACCGCAATCAAGTTAACAACCAGGCGTGAGGATTATTTTATCGAAGAGTGCACTAATGATATGATCATATGTAAATATTTTTCTTAACATCTTACTCATAGCGTGCGTGTGTGTCGGTTGTTCGAGCTTGTCGGCTTAAGAATGAGGGGAGGGCGGTCTTGAGGCGTAATACTTCGGGAGTTAAATTTGCGGTCCGTGAAACCCTGTTTGACAATTATACTTTTCAAAATCTTTTTATTGTATATTTATTTTTAATCACATATTTAAACAATAAAATATTCTGCAAGTAAATCCAAATTTTTTTCCACTTTTATTTACACATTTTCCTAATAATTACTATTCAACACTCTTTTTTCCAAAATTGTGGTTTTCATAAAGGGGTCAAGTTTTGAGGGAACGGAGGAATATATATTAACTTAGGGTTGTTGAGGGTTGTGAAACTCCTGATAATGCTTTTACTTGTCCATTATCAGCTTGTTTGAAGAGGAGTATGGCTTATTGGTGTAACGGGCTAGGATTAGCAAGTGAAATAGATTGGCTTATTGGTGTAACGGGCTAGGATTAGCAAGTGAAATAGATTCTGCCCGAATTTTGTTTGACCCTAAGCATTCATTATGTAGCCATTAAGAGCCTAAGCAGGCAAATAAGGTAAAGGAAAGTTGATATCCACACATGGAAGTTAATTTTAAGTGGCATTTTCAAATAATCTCTTTAAACTTTTGGTTTTTTGCCATAATGTGGGGATGGACTAAGACAATTCAGCCAAATTAAAGTGAAAAAAGGGGATCGGAAAATGAAAGTGTTTGTCTTATACCCTTCTAAAAGCAAATACAATTATGTACACGTTTTTTTGACACACTCGCTATAAAGTTATTAATGCTTTGGTTGGTATAATTTTAAGCGTTGTTTGGTGGACCATTTGGTCGGCGGCAGGCTACGGATTTCTTTGGAAGAGAATATACATATAAAGCTAAAAGATTTATGTAATTAAAAATGGCCCACTTCTTTTTATTTTACGCCATAAATTATTGGGGATGGATGGCTTAAATTGAGACAAAAATTATCATTTGTTATAATTTGCTTAACCAACTTATTCTTCTCATCATGAAACCAACAAACTAATTATAAGTGACAATTAATTTACCAGCTAGATTATTTTGGAAAATGGGTGATAGTTGTTTGTTTAATATTTATTGCATTATTACTGTTTCATTTCTCTATATTAAGTGAAATTATTAGATACTACATATTGCTTGTTTACTTTGTCTACATATTGCTTGATTACATTTAACAATTGAGCTAATTTCAC
>CAIGRB010020738.1:22614-36110 GCA_903798255.1 Fraxinus quadrangulata
GTGGTCAACAAATAAACGCTGAATTTGAGGTCTCACCATGTTTGCTCTCTATTAAAGGCAAGAATAAGATTACCAATCACATCTGAACTCGTAGGTAAGAAATTATCTATCTTTTATTTATTTAATTTTTTTTCTTGAAAAGTTGAAATTCATTAGGATATATTAATCAATCCGAATCACACAATATAAGATATTTATTAATTATGTTGTTGAAATCCAATTCAAATTACCAGCCGTATTTTTGCACGTGTGAACTTTTTGCACGTTGATGCAGTTAGAAGATCATAAATTGGTTGGAAAAGAAACTAAATAAAAAGGATCTACGAAAATACGCATAACTTTTAACTCGAGTGTCAAATCATCACACTTCTGGGGTCAAACTCCATCATTTAGAGGTTCATTTTAACGTTTTTCTAGTTTGAGTCAGTTTAAAAGTATGTTCATCATTTTTGCAATTTCCTAATTCTATTCAACTTTGTCTACCGAATTAGGGTTTTGTTTTGACACTTTAAATATGTATTTAGAGTTGAAAATCTGACAACGTTTTTGATTAATAATATTTCAATTTTTCGTTCTCTGATGAATTCCAATATTTCTCACTTCCGTTTGAGCGATATTCTAATAATACCCATCCATGTATTACGAAAAGACCATTTTATTATTATTTACATTTCTATCCTATGTCACACGTACCATTAATAGTAGAACTTTTAAAATGAGAAATCAATGAAAGTAGTATATGAAATTTAGAAACTACTCATTAATTATATATTTGTTAGTGTGTAATTTTCAAATTGAATGAGACTCGTGGCCTACCTGATTCTTTCACATTACTGGATTCCATGAACCGTGCCATAAAAGGGAATTAAGAAGGCAGGAAAAACCCAACTATAAATTCACACCAAAAATACCCATTCCAAGCCAAATCCTCCTTTCCAGCAATTCTATTCTAGCACATAAAAATGGCACGTTTTGGCAACTTTACAGCCAACATTTGCGCATTGATGGGCATGGCAATTCTATATTTATCCGTGGTTAGCGCACAAGGCAGCACGCCACCACCGTCGTCGTCGCCCGTGATGGACACTGGTGTTGGCCGTGAGCTGCCAGTTTCTGGGCCACTCATTTTTTGTTCAGTGTTCATTTCTGTTGTTGCATATTTGTTTCATTAAATGTTGAGTGAGAGCGCATCGAGTTTATATGATGGAGTGTGTGCTTATTGAATATTTTGTTGCTATTATTGTAAGTATCCTTTTTTGTATGATTGATATATAAATAAATAAATTTGTTACGGTTTTCTAATTTGTTCTTTATGTCTGATTTCTCCCCCCTTTTTTCTTGTTCATTTGTGTTCTTTTTAATTAGGATTGGTTCTAAGATATAATTATTTTGGCATAATTATGATAAAACAAAAATAATAATTTATACTTGAAATTTACACAGATTCATAAAAACTGACGTGAACATTGATCCGATCAGAAATTAAATTGTTGGGTCACTGGTTCAACGATCGCATCGATGATACCAATGGGCAATTTCGATTTTATATTTTCTTAATTATTTTTTAAATAAATGTAAAACAATAAATAAAATAGTAAATATCATGAAACAATAAAAGTCTCTAAACATCAAGTTTCATTGGAAACATAATTTTTGTCACTCAAAATAACATATTGTTGACCACAAAATTATGATCAACAAAGACCTATCTCCTAGTGAGTTCTCATCCTATACTCTATGGTTTTTATTTTTTAAACATAAGCAAGATAAGAAATGACTATGTTGTGGTTTGACTCATATTCTAGTGGGTATCGGAATCTAAATTTGAGTGGTTTTGAAGATATCAAAATTATGGACCAGAGGAAAAAGTCGCAGTATTTTCACTAGCTTGACACTACTTGGTCGCTTGAGCGAGCTCGATGGAAAACAATCCGAGAGTCTGTCGCCCGCCTGTCGCTGCCCCGTTGCTAGAGTGAGGGGGTTGTCGCTCAAGTGACAAGTTTATATATATATGTCACGACCTATAATATAATTTTAGTCAAGAGAAAATAGAGAAAACATATACAACATTCTTGAAATCTAAGATTTCAATTGAGATTATTAAAATCTTGATATTGTAAACACAAAACTATTGATCATAGTGGATGAGACTCTTCTAAACTTCTTGTGTTCTTATTATTATTATTTTNAGTCAAGAGAAAATAGAGAAAACATATACTACATTCTTGAAATCTAAGATTTCAATTGAGATTATTAAAAGCTTGATATTTTAAACACAAATCTATTGATCATAGTGGATGAGACTCTTCTAAACTTCTTGTGTTCTTATTATTATTATTTTTTTAATTTCATTATGGTCATCATCTTGTAATTTGAAATTCATAACAAGTGGTATTAGAGTTCTAGGTTAATTGTTTCGTATAGCGACAATGAAGTATGATATTCCATTGTTGGATAGAAACACGAGATTTATATTATGACAAGTGAATATGCGAGCGGTATTAGCGCAGATGGATTTGGAGGAAGCCTTACTTGATTTTGATATGAGTGAAAATTCTATTTATCTATAATATTTTACTTAATTGGTGCTATAATGGACAAGTGACGGCCCTCTATTGGGGCGCCAGTGAGCCCAGGTGCTCCCCAATTGGGGGGCTACCACTTGTCCATTATGGGACCAATTAAGTAAAATATTATGTACCCCTCGCATAGTCCTTGATAAGATGCCAGCTGTCTGGATGTAGGATGAAAAGCGACGTAGGGATCGGAAAGTCCAATCTCAAATTCATCCACATCTCTCAAATCAGATTCTTGAAAATACTCTTAAGGAGAATAGTGTCGTTGCATTATGGTTGAAGTTGTAGCAACTTTACATGACAAAGAGTTTGACCAACAAACTACCTTTCCAGAGAAAAAATATAATTTCAGTTAGATCGTATTTAATTATGATTTTCAGGAGTAAGCAAAATCTAGCTAAAATATTTGTCAATAATAATATGCTATTTTAGGAGCAATAATATTCTTCAAGATGTTCTAAAAAAAATATTTGTCAATATTCAAATATTTTGCTACTTCAGCAAGAAAAAAAATTAAAAACATTAACTTTCAGGAGTATGTTTTTTAGTAGAATATTAATATTTGTAGAATTGTGTTTTTTTTTTAAATTTTTTGGAGCAACAATGAGATAAATTATCAATTTAAGAAAATAACATCTAAATTTATTTAATCATGTTAAAAATTTATTTATTATCATACATGTATTAGGAAAAAAAATTCATATACACATAAGGCAATATTAAAATCTNAAGATATTATAATAATTAATTGGGTGTTTTAATTAAAAAAATATATATTACTCTTAATTTTCAATATCACAAAATTGATTTTATTTAATATAGAAGGCTTGACCAAAAAAAGATTTTGATACTTAACGATAAATCGTGTTACACGAACACATCGGTTAACACTTTGGATGACCGTTGGGCAAAAATTTGCCCTACCGGACGTCCGGTACAGTAGAAAACACCTCGACGTCCTTCGTTTGTTACTTTAACAAATGTAATTTCTTGAAAGGCGTTTTTAAATGATTTTTCAAGGTATTTGACATATTCGAATTTATGTTTACGATTTTTACCTTTGAAAAAATAAAAACGTTTTGCGTTGTGATTTTTTATGTATAAAATAAATATTGAGCTTTTCACGATTCATTGCTAATGATTAAAGTATTTTACCTTTACATATGAATAAAAAAATCTAAGTCTAATGCCTTCGATGTTTGACCGTTGAATTGCTCGTCTTGATTGATTTTGCGTGAATGCTTGGCTTTCATCTCGATTTTCATTAAACATTAATTGCGAGTCTTTTGATAGTTATCTTTATGTCTTCAATTGATCAACTTAGCTAAAATGACTCAAATACAATTATTAGAGATAAAAACATTTTTTTTGTTATAATCAAAACATGAAATCAACCATAGGTCAACAACACACACAAAAAATAGAAAGTAGAGAAGAAGAAGTAACAGGTTCGTTACGATGCATATGTATAAAGAAAAATTCATGTCATGAAATTAATTTTGGTGCACGTGACAGATGATTATGCTTATAAAAATTATTATTTTTATAACTAATTCTCTTTGATTTTGAGAGAATCGTGTTGATAACATGTAATAAACTAGAGAGAAAAGAAGAAGAAAATCGAGATAAGTCAATAGACTTGTGTATTTTATTGAGAAGTAAATCCTCATATTTATAGGGAAGGATTAGAGATAGAATTGTAATAATTTCTAGGGTTGCAATGGTACAATTTTCATTCACTAATAAACTTACAATTTACAACAGAACTTTCTTATTTAAACCATTATTTAGTGTTGGGGTTTATTCAAAAAATGTAAGTAAAATTTATATTTTCAAATATATTAATTATATTTTCTTTATCTATGTGAAAATGAAAGCAGAGGGGGTGCATTCAATTTGGCTTTTGAAAGCTTTTATAGACTTTTTTTAAGTAATGATTTTTGTGACTTTCGTGGACTTTTATAGATTTTTATGAAATTAATTGAAGTCTTTCATTTTAAAATTTTTATAAACTTTTGTAAATAAAGAAATATATATCAAAATGTCAGACATTTAAAAAAGAAATAACTAATCAATATATTTAAAATTTAATTACAAATTAGTCTTTTTCTTAATATAAAATTTAATCATAAATTGATCTTTTATATAAAAAATTGGATAAAGAAAAAAAATGTTATAAGATTTGTAATTACAATTTAATATTTTTTTTTGTAGAAAATGAAGATAAACAATAAAAAGAGGAAAAAGAAAAAGAAAAGGGAACAAATATAAGATGTAGAAGAAAAACAATAAATTTTTAATTATGTCTCTAAGGTCGGAGAAGGAAAGAGAGATAATATTAAAAGTACAAAAAATACATATTAAGAATAATATTTTGTAAAAGTCTCCAAAAATCTTGAAGTGAATGAGAAACAATTTTTTTGAATTTTGTTTTGGTACTTTTTTCTTAAAAGTTAGTACCACATAAATTTTTATAGAAGTTTTCGCGTTTTGAATACTATATGACATAGAAATTTTTAAAAGGTTTTAATTGAATATATTAAGACTTTAAAGACTTTTTAAAAGACTATAAAAGTCTCTATTGTATACACTCATTTATACTATATGTACATAATAGTTTATGTAACAGTTTATATACAGATGATGTTGTGAGATATGATTGGATCATAATTTTTTCAATAAAATTAAAAAAAAAACTTCTTCACTCTCTTTTTGAAACTTTATCTATATGTAAACCATTATGCACAAGTAGAGTTATTAAAAACAAAAACACATTAAAAGGGCATATAAAGACTTATTTGCTCATATATTTTTAAATAAACAAAAAAATAAAATAAAATCATAAATACATAGTTTGATCTATGACAAAGTATTTGTTGTTTATTTTAAAGCACGCTAACAGGATATCTAGACGAAAACCACCATAAGAGATTGTGCTAATTAATTGAAAATTGAGGATAAGAATGTGACAAAAAGATTAGAAAAATAAAAAAAAGTTTGAGAACATTCATAGTAATTGAAATGTGATGCAACAAACCAATACGGTAGTTAATTTGTGGACCCATTTCAAAAACCAAATGGTGATCGTCCAAATTACATAGCCTATGTTTGATTCTTGTTTAATTTTTATTAATGCTCAAGTTACTTTTTTCCCAAATTCCGAGAGGCTCACAAGTATTATCTACCACTCAAATTTATTTATTTGTTATATAAATTGTAGATAAATACTTTTCAAACATGTTTATATGATGGTAGGTTTTTTTGACAATTTTATCATTTCAGTTAGATAT
Source organism: Fraxinus quadrangulata (assembly GCA_903798255.1). NCBI lineage: Eukaryota > Viridiplantae > Streptophyta > Magnoliopsida > Lamiales > Oleaceae > Fraxinus > Fraxinus quadrangulata. Next base: position 28,481 of record CAIGRB010020738.1, read on the forward strand.
AATATATGCATATCATGGCCATTTAAAAAGGGAATTGGAGTAAATGGTCCCTAATCTGTAGGGTTGCTGCACAATTGGTCCGTAATCTTAAAATTAGACGCACATCCTAAACCTTCCACTCAATGGGAGCAAAATAGAAGGTATTTAAAAGATCTTTCTAATGCAAACTAATTAATAGGGACTCCAGTAAAGATAATGTAATACTTTCAATCTATATGGCATCAATGTTTAATGAGTATGCTCAGTTCAAAATCGGTTTTCAATGCATTCTATGAATTGCTATTTATGTGTCTTTTATTTTCTTAAAATAATAACTCAACTACATATAAATTTGCATGTAAATTATAAATGTTGCTAAGTTAGCACATTTAACATAACTTTTGTATAGATGAAGTTCTAGAAAAGATCTATTTTTCTTTACTGCATCATTTCGACGAAGTTCCTATTAACTTGCAATTTTTTTATAAACACATTCTTTTTTGCTTATATGATATAATTTTTTAAGCAATCCACGATTGCATTGGAGATGCTTTGATTGGGGATTGGTTAATAGGATGAGGTAACTTTTCTTTTTGTGTTATAAATTTTAAGTTTTCCTTTTACTTATTTTATTTAACTAAAATAAGTCATTTTAGTCTTTATATCAAAATTTTGACATTTTTAACGGTCAATTGGATAGAAACCATCAAGAAGAACGAAATTTGCCTATTTAGTGAAAGATTAATATTTATGCTAAGATTTAAAGGTTATGCAGCAACTCCATTGATTATGGACCATTTGTGCCAATTTCCCTTTAATGAACAAGTAAATGTCTTCGTGGTACACATTGTTAAAAGATTGACGATATGGTAGGGATGTTAACGGGGCGGATATGGGACGGAGTCCCACTCCATTCCATCGGATATTTTTGTCATCTTATCCCTTCTTCTTATCCAGTTAAAGCGGGACGAGACGAGGCGTGTTTGGGGCGGGACAAGTCCCCTGCCCAATTTATCACCCTGTTTATTTCTTTTTCTTTTAATTTTTTCTGTAATTTTTTTTTATATTTTTAGTTAGTAAATTTTATTACTTTTTTTTTCAATCTGTTAAGAACAACTTATGTTCTCTTTAAAAATGATGATAAATCTTTTATTTTTGTTTGATAAAAAGTTTAAATTTGAAATTAACTTTAAACGGTCGGATAGTGGGGCGGGGGTTATGTTTCCTGTACCCGTCCCATACCCGCTTTGGGACAATGACCCTCATCCCGTCCCTGTCCCGTTTACCCGATTAGGCGGTAATCTCCGCGTCATTCGAGGCAGGACCTGTGGGTATCAGGTTGAATGAATATTTTTACCATCCCTATGATATGGATTCTATAAATGGAAGATTTGAAAACATGGATGTCACACTTACTAAAAGTTGGAGATAAAAGGAATTTATCCTTGTAGTTATGTAGCAAATATTTTACAATTAGTACCCAAATACTTTTTGGTTTGTTTTTCTTGACAAAACTTAAGTACTTACTGTTGGTAGTATATTTAAGTAGAGATAAAAGGAATTTATCCTTTTGGTTATGTAGCAAATATTTTACAATTAGTACCCAAATACTTTTTGGTTTGTTTTTCTTGACAAAACTTAAGTACTTACTGTTGGTAGTATATTTAAGTAGATATTTCCGACTTAACGAGTAAAATATTGACAAATAGCGTATTTAAAGGATCGATACCATATTTGCAGGATAGATACTGTATTTGTAGGTCAGATACCGTATATACAAGACATATATTATACCGTATATGCAACTTAGTAAATTTACAATTTACACATACCGTATATGCAAGTAATAGACATCGTATTCACATGTAACAATTACCTTATCAGCAACTTATCAAAAGAAAATCGCAAATAATTTTATTAACTGCAATAAAATAAAACCAAATAATTTAAATTGCAGTAAAATAAATTTCAAACCGAGACTTGTGCGAACACAGTTTTCTTAAAACAGATTCGCCCCCTCACCATACGTGCTTAAGATTTAATTTGAGCGTATGCTTCCTAGGATACAACGATAAAACAGTAGATTTTGAGTACTACAGATACTACTTCAGCGAATTGATTTAGTGTCTGAACAATACAATCTCCAAGACTCAAACATAAATTAAAATGTATGCAGACAGAACTCGAACTGTATCCAAAATGTATTTTCAGATGAATTCGTGTATTTAGAAAAGTGGAAAACGAGACATATAAAGACTTGACTCTTGAGAATGTAACTTGCCCATTTACTTAATAGCAATTACCATAGGAGTTTCAACAGTTTCAGAAAATGAAAAGTTAGTTGAATAAAATAAAAATGTAGCAAAACGTGGACACTCCTAAGGGGCCAATTTTGCTCCTTTCGATCCGACATTCGTGTACACAGGTCGCGCGCGCACACAAGTGCAAGGTCCGAAACCTATTTCAGTCCGTGATTTGCATCCCCTGTGCATTTACGTGGAGAGAGCCTCTATGCTACACATGATTACACAATTTCAAAGTGAAACCATATTTAATGTGATTTTTGTTTTTATGAAGTTTCTATGTGGGACAAACCCATTTCTAATTTTCCCACCAACAGAAACTTGTTTTTTTTGGTATACTTTGAGTTTCTATTTCTCATTCACCTGAGCATTAATTTTGACAAGTAAATATATGATTTCGATGCACTCATGGAGGAGAATATAAATCAATCTTTATCTTCCAAAATAGTCAAACGGATCCCACTCAAAACTCATGCCAAAGTAAACCACATACTCATTTTTTCAACCATTTTTCCAACACTTGCTGATTTCTATTACAATGTTTTCGCTCCTGCTCTCTCTCTCACCTCGCAATGTCCCACCCGGATGAGTTGGGAAATCTCCACCACAAATGTCTAGTGGGGTCAAGGATGGGGAACGTAGTCATAAATTTTTTGTTTTATTTTTTTATCCTTTTGAATTTAAATAATAGAATTTAAAAAAAAATATATAATTAAATGGGATGATAAATGAGATTTTTTAACCCCTTCTTGTCCCGATCTCTCTCCGTCTTCCAAAAATTTACGTTAGGTGGCGGGGATGGTAATGACGGTCTAGTTACCATTCTTATCCTAGAAGTAGTGCTTTAAAAGACGTTTGTCAAGATAGAAACACCAATCTCAAGCTTTCCCATATGAAGATTAGGCATATAAAAACATTTTTTTAATGTTTTTAGTTATTCTATGTTAATTAAGTAAATAAAATAGTGCAATGAAAACAAATAAATTATAAATACTATAATTACTTGATTACCTAAACCGGATTTTTTTTTCTAAGTTTCCAAGAATTAGATAATTGAAAATTGAAAGCCTTTTAGGAGCCAAGAAGTAGTCCACACTAATTTAGTGCCTAGCCCCACATAAGTCATTCGGTCCAAGAAATGGCTTAGAAATAATTGGATTATTATTATTTTTTTTAAAAAAAGAAGGCACGTACCTTTTGGTGCCTAAGCTTGCTTAGCCACAATAGGCCGTCCAAAAAAGGAGTTGAGCGCAATTTTTCACGCCTTGCTTGTATATGGAGTATTTTGAAAGTGCCTCGCCTAGACGATGTCTTTTCACGATTTTTAGAACATTGACTAGAAGTAGGTTTGGTCATGTTAACACTGCATTTTGTCCATATTTTTTCTTGTATGGGAGGTCAACTTTATGTCCTTGACACTCCTAAATTAATTAATTTTCGATTTATAATTCGCCCTCTCTAATCTTTTGGTTTTAACTATTTGTGTCTTTTAATTAATAGGTAACGATTACTATGGTTTCAACCTAAAAAGAAAAAAAAGGTTCTACTATTGTGTTCCAAGAGGTAGAAAAGCTCACACATATACCTGCACTTCAATCGTGCTATGACAAGACAACCACGTAGACTTCAGATAAAGGATATAAAAAAAAAATCGATTGTGATGTATATTATTCCTTTCTTTGTCAATTATTTGATGAAAATATCCTCAAACTAAGGCTATCATTTTCCAAGACAAATGAGTCAATATCCAAAATTGTGGGAATAATTGCTCACTCCACTTTGAGTATATCTATATATTATACAATAAGTTGGTAGGGAAATTATTAAAAAAAAAAAAAAAAAATTCTCACGACAAACTAAGCATCTCTATACCAACAAAATCGTGTTTCTGGTATCTAGGGTTTCAAACAGGAAAATTTCTGTGCCTTCTGAGGAATTGTTGTACTGCCCTAATCCTATTTCATAACCTATCTCAAGAAAATTGTCAACTTATCTAGCTAGTTCAAACAGTAATAACCTTTATATATGCTTTAAGTGAATCAAATCTCCCGAACCTTTTTTTTAGATTGACCTTCGAACATTTTTACGCGTAAAATATGAATGACAAAGTGTACGCACCTATGAATCACACACCATGTGCACACTTGATCTCATATATATTTAAGTATATATGCTTAAAACAATCTTTCTTGCGTCCAATTAAGTTTAGGATCTAAACTAATGGCATTATTGAAAATATCTAAGGGAGCAGCCAATGGGCATTTCGCTAGGTGTCTCTCTTATGTCTAGATTCAACAGTAGTTCAATAGGATCTCTGAATTTATATGTTCATAATTTTAATCAACCCATCAAGATGATTTTCAATATCAATTCAATATGCAATAACACCTTAGAATAAGTTAACTAACTTACCAAATAAGAAAAAAAGAAAAAGCCAATACAAGTAGTTACATGCAAGCCCTGATAATCTATCATATTAACTGTCCACTTATATGAATGTACAATAATGAATCCATACACATACATTTTTATTATAAGCAAATATCGAGATTTATTTATATTATTGGAATAATGGAAGAAGACAAAGAGGTCTCACTTATTCTATATCTCCTGATCATGATCAAGGTTGAACCAAATATATCACCTTCAGCATAATTCCTGTTCCTTTAATTGAATCAAAACCCCAAATTGAGTACATTAGACAGATAAACTTAGACAAAAACAGTAATACATAAACCCTAATTTGAAATTATTGTAGAGAAACATAAAGAATATAGATCCCACAATTATCTGTAGACTGTAAGCTTATTACATCAAACCCAAAAATCACAAGCCTAATTATTGCAGAAAACACAAGGGTTTATTAGTTTCCAGGTCAAGGTAATCAAAAGTTAAAATTTGTAAGAAAAACAGGAAATTTTTGGAGGCATAGATCTGAACTACTCCCTTCAAGATTTCTTGACCAAAATCCATAAGGAAAAGAAGTAACGAACAGTAAAAATCTCACAGTATAACTTTTGCATCAAATTAAGTTCAACCAAGGGGTAAGCACAAATCACATAACCTAATATATTAGTTTGGTGCATACTTCTACTCATATGACATTGGAAGGAGATGGGGTGGGGTGGCGACTGAAGGCTTCCTCTACAGTGGTTTCACCTCAAATTTTGAACTATCAATCCCTTTCTTCATTGTTTGAAGATTTGTTCTGATTAGCCCTCTCTCCTTCTACTTCTCTATACTTATGCAAATACCTCCTGAGTGATTCAGCATAATCATCAAATCCTAAACTTCCCAAAGCCCAACAAATATCATCTCCATTAACTGTTTTTCTCTTCTCCTTGTGGCATTTATCAGATGCTTCTCCAGTAACAAAGCTAATGAACTCTGATACACATTCTTGCATCGTTTCTTTAGCTTCTTTCGAGATTTTTGCTTTCGGAGGAAGGATCTGCTTCATTATCCGGCTGACATTCGCTATCGGTAGCAACCGATCTTGCTCCTTAATCGTGCCTTGATCCTCTACCGAGTCATGAATACTAGCATCAGCTGCATAAATATTGTACCTGAACCCTTCTGAACTCGACCCTATATTATCAACCATATTTCTATAAAGAGAATACCTTGATCCTGTAAATCACAGACACGTTGCTTATGTCTATCACTTGCCTCTATATAGACGAGTTACGATTTAATAAAATTATTTTTGCCGACTCATCTCATTTAAAACTTTAATCTTTATGTAGATGAGTTATCAATATATGGAATTGTTTATTGAGCCGCCTCTTTTAAACCTTAAATTATATATAGACGAGTTATGGATATATGGAATTGTTTTCAATATAAGGTGTACAATTTTCATGAAAGTTTTGAATTTTTACTCGAGTAGTATATTGAACCAACCCATCTAAAAACTTTAAAGAGGAGATACATTGAGTTAAAAAAAATTATTCTTCAAATTTTGAATGCATTAGTACACTATAATGATCCAATTTAATTAAAATAAATTTAAAGTTTAACATAACGTGGCAGTCTTAAGATGCCGACAACATAGTCAAAATCCTTGGGGAAGGAGTGGGTGCAGTGGCAGACAAAATTCCATTTACAGTAGGAGTTAGGTCACTTTTCTTTAGTTTTGAAATATTTGTATGATGATTTCTCGGAGCATTCCAAAACCCTAAATCTTTAAAAAAAAGACCAGAAATTTGATTAGCTCAAATGGTCCCCTCCCTCTCGAGTTGGCCATTAAACTTTAATGCTCTGAGTCATGAATTTCACTGGTTATGCTTAAATATATTGTTCTTGAGGACTGTGTCTGGGCACTGTGCTTGGTAACAAACAAAAATTAGAAAGATTTATTACAGGATTGAAATCAAATTACACATGTTTTTATATACATATATATACGTATAGCTGTAACGATTCTACGTCGTTTATAGATGTGTTTAAGGACATGTTAGTTGAAGTAGACTCTTTGTTTGGATCAATCAAAACCCTTTTCAAAATCCAAACTATAAAAGTTTAATTCTTCCAAAACATTCGCCTTTAAAGGAAATATAGTGACTGGCTATGTTGTTAATGACATGTAGTTAATTCGTCGTCGAGTTATATATGTTAAACTAACATATTTACTTACTAAATATATCCTTTTTTAAGTTTCAAGATTTTACCTCTTGAAGATATCATTGACTACTATTTCTGCTATTAGATTTAGTTTCTCAACTCAAGTTGGTTTCGACAACACTATTGAGTTTGAAGGAACATCATAGAAATAAAATATTTTCAATTCCGTCATATTGCGATAGTCTCCAAGGTTATTGTCATAATAGTTTGATTCGTCTAATCTCTATTGTAACGTTGAAATGCGCTTATTTTAACAAATTTTTTGAAAGGAAAGTTATGCATTTCCTTCTTTACTTTTTGAATTTCTTTGTCGACTATATTCGATTTATAATTATTAACTATAGAAGACGTAATAGAGTGGAAACGTGAAAGATGGAAGGGAAAGTATAGAAGACAACTCCTAAAAAACCGATATATTTACCGATATTTTAGGTCCAAAGTAGACTGAAACCTGTCATTCATATGACTCAAATGCTGACCCGTGTTTTTGGATTAGAAAGGCAATTAGGACATGAAAAGGAGTAATCTATTCTAAATTAGGCATACTAATTATAGGCGGAGCTAGATTAAGTAATTAAATATCAATATCTTATTGCTACTGATAAACTATATCAGCACTCAGCATTGTGAAAATGACTTATTATTCATCTTAAATGATCTGTTAAAGCATTAAAAAAACTTAAAATTGATCCGCTATGAGTTAGTCTGCTATTTTTTTTTTTTTT
>CAIGRB010020747.1:8212-28915 GCA_903798255.1 Fraxinus quadrangulata
TTGAGGGAACGACACTTTATCTCACTGTCATAATACTTGTCGTGATATTGTATACTTGTTATTTTAGCGAACAGTTAAAAATGGCCGAAATGATGAAGAAGGACAAAAAATCGAAGAAAAATTCCCAAGTAAGGCCAAACTGATAAGAAGGGAAAAGCCTCCTCACTGGCTCTCGCATATCATAGTTTGCCGTGGCGAAATTTTAAATACTGCCTCCGATTCATGTTGCTGGGGAGAAAATCAAGCCATAAGGCGAAATTTAAAATTTTGAATTGCACCGCTGATTGCTGTTGACAATTTAAGGGTATTTTTGCGACTTTTGGTACGAATTTGAGATGGAATCGACAACTTATAAATATACAACTTTAGAGGCGTCGAAAGGGTTGGCAATTTTATGAGAAAAACACATTCACTCGGCTCTAAACCTATGGTTTTACAAGGAAGAAGATCGAAGAATAAGATAGGTGCTACATTTGGAACCTTGGATCACGGATTTCGTCTCCACATCTCGTTCTCCTCTCTTTTTCTTTTCGAATATCCAGCGATTTATCTCAATCTCGACATGTAAATGCGTAAAACGATGAGTAGCTAATTCCATTTGTTAGGTAGAACGATGCTAGCCTAGTTTGAATAATTTGACTTCAACTATCACACTTTGACGTTTAATATTAATTCATGTCGAACTTTTAGAGCTGCTTTGATTGCTTTTCTTAAAATTGGACGGTTTACAAATCGTGTTGAAACCAAGATGTAAAATATCAATTTAGCTCTAGCATAAAATTCATAATTCCAAATAGAAATAGAGGTATACTTCTCTGAATTTTGCAACCTCGTTTGTAAATTTCGTAGTAATCTAATGAATTTTTTTATTTAGTAAAGTCACGTCGAGATTGAATTAATTCTATTCGAAAGAGATTATTAATTAAATTTGAGAAATTTAGTTGGAAATATGATTGAATTATTGTCTTATCTTCGCATATTCTCTTAAATCAAAAAGTAGGATTAATTTAGGTCAATATTTAGAAGCACAATCTTCGTATAAATGATACTTTTTTCACTAGTGTATTACTTTTCATGATATCGTTCACTTACAATTTTTGCTAATATTGTTCATCCACCATGACAAACATGTCATAAAGGAGCAATCACCTAATATGACAAATAAATCACGTCTCGAATGAGGATGCTAGAATGAATAAAATTCTAATTCTTTCAAGTTTAACAATTAAGGGAAGTGCTTGGTGTACATTATGGACGCCATAACGGTGTCCATAATGTACACCAAGATTAATCCAACAATTAAATGCCCTTTACAGAATACAGAACAAAAGAAACAGCTGGTGTTAAACTTGCCATCTAACACAATGCTTGGCTATGATGGACAGACCATTCCCATAATTCTGCCCCCACCCCACCAAATAAAAAATAAAAAAAACTACATTTGTCAATTCCCATTCATATTCTCCATTGTACATACTGGGTACAATATAGCCATGAACCAAGAATGTTCAGATTAAGGTAATAAAATTCTTGCAAAAGTTACAATCAATCAAAGTGTGGTACTATAAATAATGGAAAGACAAATTTGGCCTATTCATGGTTAAATGAAACGACTTAACACGATTTACAAGTGACTCAATTCTGTTTCTATGAAAACAAGAAGGATTCCCACAAATTCATACCAAATTTGACAGGAATAGTGGAATTTAATTTGCACAAAACAGATATATCCAACCAGGACTACAATTTTGCCATGTCCGAGAATGTCATTTCACGGGACAGCAGCCTCTGTTCATCATTCTCGTTAAAATCCACACTTCCATCTCCTTCATAGTCTATACCAATTACACTTCTCTCCTTTCCATGCATTTGATCTGATCCCAAAACATGAAGTTGAGTGTATTCTTCAGCTGAAACAGAATGGTCTGTTTCTATTTGCAGCATTTCTGATTCAATTAAAGCATCCATTCTTGCACGATCCCTGTCCCTCGGATACGTACAATAGAGAAAGGAGTAGCAGCAGCAGCATATAGCCATTGGAATACCTATTGCAGTGTAAAGTGCCTTTCCGAGTGATCCTGCATTGCTTCTATCTGTTTCAATCTTTTTCGAGTCTATCGATCCCTTTGGAATTGGTTTATAGCCATAAACATGCTGAGCTAAAATTCCTACAACAGGAGGGGCAAATGATGATAGAATGGACTCGAAAGACCTGTCCAAAGCATAGATGCTGGTTCGAGCTCTCTGAGGAACTATTTCTGCAAATATAGGACTGTATACATACAAAAAGTAAAATATTAATCAAATGATAAAAATATTTTACTTCTACATTGCTTGCTTGAATGAAAAGTACACCAAGATAAATGTCAAACTAATGAACACAATTTTACAGAAATAAGAAACCTTTGCATTATTTCCACAAAAATTGACTTTTTTGAGTTATAAAACAAAGTGAGGATCAAATTAAACCATCCTAGGAAACTTGAGATTGGAAGCTCATAATTTGGTTTCTGGATGCACAGTGATCAGGCTTTTGTGGAATAAACTAATGACTAATAATTGTGACCGGTCTTTATATAAAGCATAGTCGATCCTTATTGCCATATACCTTTGCCACTAGGAAGGCCCTTTGTACTTCAAAAGAAAAGAACATTGTACAGAACCTTAGTGGTGCCACTCTACCACCATGTTTAGTTTTTTTATATTATTATCACCACTGTTCTTGTTATATTTATGGCTCATGTTACAGTTGAACTGATCCCAAAACCAGATAAGGGAAGATGGTCACTTTACATCTTTACATCCAGCTTAAGTGAATTTCATAGCGAACACAGATGTCTGAGGCTTAGGACATCGGTCTACACGATGATATACCATGGTGATGTGGTACACTTGTAACAATTATTAAAACTTTATAAAAGTGGAAAGGAAGAGAGAAAGGAAAGAAGACAGTAGAAAAGAGCAAGAGAGGGGAGAGAGAGGGAGAGAGGGAGATGGGGAGAGAGAGAGAGAGAGATGACAACGTATAAAATATACTCTATCAAGCATGTCACACTCGTCAAAAGAATCAACCATACATCGAATAGTATTAGCTCAATAGAAGGTGTGTCAAAAATGCATTAAACATAAACGAATATCATAATCTACAAGGATTCTGGGAGAACTACAGGATCAGAATGATCCGGATCAACTTGATTCAGAAATTAAGCTACTAAAGAACTTTTCACCCTAACATTATGAATCGTTCGGTTAAATAACGTGCAGTGTAATGTTGTCAATGTTTCTGAAAAAGCTCAAAAATGCGATAATGTTCCATCAGCTTTGAACTTATAACCATAATCCATGAAGTAATTAAAATTTTTAAAAAGATACAAGAGCGAAGTGAATTTTGGAGGGAGAAACAAAAATACTTACTTGTTAGTTGCTGGAGCATTCCAAGAGATGAACAGTCCCATGATAAAGAAAACCAAGCCATGCATTACTCCCATGTTAGGATCATCAGGCAATCCCAGCATCAAAATCGCTGCTAAAGGAATGGCCGAGCCAGAGCTTATCTGTGAAAGAATAATTCTCCCAGAATCTGGCAAGCGTTTGGCAAGGACATCCCCCATCTTTCCTCCAAATAACCCTCCAAGTGAGCCCGCAACATTAAACAGAGTCCAGATGATTCCTGTTGTCTTGTGAGAGAAGCCCATAAGCTCCAACCACATTGGGGCAAATGACAGAGCTGACCAAGGGAATGATCCCGAGACACCTTGAGCAACTAGTATTTGGAAAGACGGTACTTTTATAACTGCTTTTGCTTCTTTTATCAGGTCCTTCACTTCTGAACGGAAAGGTTTTTGTGGACCTAGATCTTTCGCATTACCATCACTGTCGAAAAAGCGGGGATCAATGGCAAAAAGGCGAACTAGTATACCAATAACAACACTCAATAATCCAACTAAGTGGAAGGCCATTCTCCAACCAGGAATGCCCATGAATGTCTTAGATGCTATAAGGATTGAAACAAGTCCACCAATAATGGAACCAAAGTTTCCAGTCAATTGTAGCCACCCAAAAGCTGTTCCTCGATTACTGTCATCAGTTGAGTCAGCAACAAGAGATTGAATTGCTGGCGTAACTATTGCAAGTCCAATTCCATTCAAGCCTCTCGAAATTGCAACCTGTTCAACAAGATAAAGTAAAATGATCGACAAAGCAACTTAATATATGGAGGAGAAGTACATTATATCAACAGCATAAGTGATAACTATTTACAGCATCTGATCTTCGCTTTCTGGTTTATATTCCCTTTTTTTTTTTAAAGAGAAAGGTATGAGGGATATACAAGTACTTTTTAACAAAACGACAAGTCCAGAAATTTTATGTCCTTAAATCACCATGTTGACATTTCTCCCTCCCCTCCCTCTCCCATAGTAGAACATAAACATAAGAATGAAATATATACAAAGAACTTTCCGTCCTTGTTATTTTGAATGTTTTTCTAATTGATCTTTGCATTTACTTAATATTGAAAAATGATAAGAACTAATCAACAGACAAAACGATTGTTGCACAACTTAACATTTTGAAAATCCTTAAGAAATAACAATAATCTTAGGATTGGACAAAACTCCAGAGCCAAATCGGACCGAACTGGACCCGAACTGAAATGAGCAGAATCGAACTGAACGGTTATTCTTAAGTTAAATAATCGAACGGGTATCTGAATCGAGAATAGACGATTTAGTTCGGTTCTCGATTCTAGACCAAGAACCGAAAAATCGAATAAGAACTGAATCTCCCTAATTTTTTAAATTTATCTTAAATAGGTCAAATTATTTTATTTTTTAAATAAATTGCTAACTAATTAATTTAGTCCAAACCTAAAATATAATTTTACTATTTCTAATTTTCAGCCAGGCCAACCTAATCAAATTGGCCTAAATTTTATCCAAATCTTTTATTCTACCATAGTATTATTTCTACCATTCTATTATTATGAACTAGTCATCTTCCTCTTCCAATAATTTTAACTGTCAAATCTATGAAAAACTCAACAAAAAGAAGTGCAAAAGATATCATAAAATTGAACTACGTTATTTTGTAAGAGTTAAGATTAAATATATCATAGTCGAATTAATGTAGCGTTGTTATAATATAAAAAATTTTAATTCTCGTATGAAATCCCGGAACCGAATAGAATTGAACCGAAATGAACCGAATGGAACCGAACCCAAACGGTTCCATAATTAAATTTAGACTGACGGTTCCATTACTAAATATTCGAAAATTTGGTTCGATTCTCTTTAAAATCGAATTGAATCGAACCGAACCATACCCACACCTAAATAATCTAGAAGTACGAGAGAGTTAGTTAAAGAGGAACATCATCAAGAAGGGCATCTATAGACGTGGAGGAGTATAATATGCTACAAAGAAAAGACTGAAAGTGAAAGGTGGATAAGGACGAGAGAGGGCTTGTTCAGTTAAGGCATATGTACTCAAAGTAAAAACAGTACTATCATAAAAAAACTCTGTTTGGCCCCCATTTCTTAAAACTCATTTTTAACACACATTTCATCAACTTTTATTAAAATCTACTAAAATTCTGATATTTATCCAAACCAAATAGGGGACAATTGTTAAAGATAAATTTCTGAGGAACAAAAAGGCTGCACAACGAAAAATAAAACCAAGAAAAAGGAAATATATAAATCAGACATTTTAACTTATCATAATTCATTGAAACATAATATGTCACTCCACACATCATGACGCCCACACTGATAGACTCTTCAGACTTATTTCCTAAAAGCTCGTTTCAAATTAACTCATTCCCCTGACAATATATCAGTTACCAATTAGTCCTATAAACATACACAGTTGCACCAAAAAGTTTCGAGAACTAACATGGTACAAAGAATATGGTTAAATATAACTGCACAGTGCATGTTGTACTTGAGATACAACAGATTGAAACAAAATTTATAAACCAGTTCACTAAAGTGTATCACTTTCTACGATCTTGTAGTAGCTCAAGACTGTGCCTTCATCTCAATTTATTCAAACGCACGACAAATTTCATAGAACTACAAGTCAAATACAATTTAAAAAAAAAAAAAGTCAAAACCAAGAATTCAGGGGAAAATGAAGAAAAAGAGCTCATTTCTTAAATCAACCAATGTTATTAATAACTCAATCTACAAACCTAGTAATCCAAAAACATTCTTTAATCAAATTCTTCAAAACTACCATCCTTCAGTATGACACTTTATACAGATAAACTGATATTGTTTTTCAAAATTCTTCAAACGAAAACTAATCCCACGTAAACTACCTAATCTTATACCTCAGAAATATGTTGAGGATTCCAAAAAAGAGTTTCAAAACTTAAGTAGAAATTTCGTGAAAAGAGTTCAATTACATGTACACCTGCATATAAAAAGATAAAGCAGACATTAGCTTTCAAAAAAAAAAAAAGCAACGAATCAAATAGGAGAAAAAATCAAGAAAACAAAAAATAAAATAAAATTCAAAGTTTTGGATAGATGCATTATCCAAGGGCAATCAGAAGAAGGGGAATTGTCACCTACCTCGACAAAGGTGGAGGAAATGGCAACCAGGAAGGTGGCGGCTGCCCAGAGGAAGGCGCCGAGGGCGATTACGTGGGTCCGATTGTGGCGGACGGAGAGGTACGCCGCCAGCGGGTAGCAAGATGACTGAACTATGGATCTAAACAGAGTCAAAGAGCCGAGCCCAGTCGGGTCAGTGTGCAAAGCCGCCCCAACTTCGTTATACACGCCGGGGAGCAAAGATTCGTCGGCCCTTTCCATTATTCCGGCAAGATTTACAAGAATTAACGTCAGTTTCCCTGATCTCATCTCCCCCAGCGATTTCGTCGTCGCTGGTGAAGATGCAGCGAAGTGGTGGATTTGGCGGCGTGGGGGTGGAGCGGTATATGGGGTTGGTGGGGTAAGGTAGCAGGTTGACTAGGAGAAATTGTAGGATGCTGTCGGTATGAGATATATCATTATGATCTGGGTGGATATTTGGATTTTGACCAATGAGAAGTGTTGCAAATATTTAGGGTTGTACGAAATAACGGATTTAAGCTAGTAATGTGACATGCATCATATCTGATCCCACATCGATCGATTAGGACATTAGGTGTTCATTACATCAATGTTTGGATTGACGGATTCACGATCGAACTGGTGATTAAATTATTAATACTTACAAAGTTATTTTAGAATATTCAAAATATCGAGGGTCTACCCAATGGTGTATAGACGTCTTGAACAATTGAGAGTCTTGATCCAAGTTTTTAAATCAAAATTAAAATTTTAAGTTATTTGTCACTAATTAATTTTTTATCAATTTATTGAAATTGCACACTAATTATTTATATTATTTTCATTTTTATTACGTACAAACATTTTATTAGTTATTACTCAAAAATTTCGTTTTATTCAAAAATATGAAATCTGCAAATAATTATTTAATATTAAAGAATTAAGTAAAAAATTTAATTATAATTTTTCCAAAAATATTTTTGGATCATATTGAATATATATGGTATCTATACCACATTTAAATTTACTCAATGGTAACTGCTAATTACTTTTGAACCCAATCAAGACTGCTAAGACCAGACCGAAGGGTTTACCAAAAACTAGCTATTTAAGCAACCTAGGCCGGTCAAGAGACCGAGTGGTCAGGTTCTCTATTGGATCAAGTCGGATTTTATAAATATGGTGATATGTCAATTGATGGTTTTTTGTGGAAATTCTATTACTATTAATTTTACTTAATTAAAAAATTAATAAGTGGAAGTTTTGTTTTAGGTTGAACGCAAGGCAAAAACAAGATCACGAACAGAGTTTGAAAATGCAATAAGATTGTCGACGTGGGATTCTTAATAAATGATTATTCACTAAGTAACGTCCATTGAGTGAATTTTGTAATTAAACATTTACATTGTCCTCACAAATAGTTCAGAAGCTTGTATCCTACAACTCGGTTAACACGATCGTGATTGTGAAACACCATAATTAATGATTTGACTAGGATGACATCATCACTTTATCTCGCTCAACCTCCTTTCAACATGCGGCATGGTTGGCCTAACCACCTCAAAGTCAACCCTATCACAAAATTGCAATGATGGAGAATAACAACGCACATTCCAAGCATCATAATGAGTTGCCAGTGTCGACCTCGTCCTCCAATAGAAAGCCATTTAGCTAAATGATTTTGTCACACCAAATAAGGAAACACTGTAGTTGACGTCGGATGCCCATCTAAGTACTGTAGACGACGTCACAAAGTTGGCCAACTCTTACATTTTTTGCTATAAAAGGTAACCTATGGTCCCTTGTATGAACTACGAAATCTACAGTTTTCCACTTTTTGTACTTTAGCTTATTCAAGGCAAAAGTCACTGCAATTATCTTATTTAACCTCATCTTTAATACCAGTTAAGTTGGCTGAATTTGATTAAACCAAGTTCAAACGTCAACAAAGATGTTTAGAGCAGTATAAGTGATAAAGGGATAGCAACTCACATTTCTAAAGTGAATTGGGGAATGTGGTTATATAATCTTGTCTTATATTATAAATTTCTAATGCTAAAGTGACAGAGGAGTCTTTATTGATGCCTCTACCAATTGTAAAATGCACTTAGACAATTTTTTGTGTAGATTTGTAAGGAATATGGGTTTCATATTTGTCTATTGCACATCATCAATTTCACTTTCCATTGGAATTTAATCACTGGTCTCATGATTACTTTGTTCGTCTAAGATCGAATCTATGTGTGATTATCTGTAAACAAAAAACAATTATGTTATGCAGCATGACCTCAAAACTTGCTTAGGCACAAATGCAGCAGAAAGAATTTGACATAATCTTTATTATTAGAATATGTAAATAAATTACTTGCTATGACAATAATAGAAATATGCACTAAACTATCAACTATACGAGAAAATTATCTAGTGAATACTTTCAAATAAGAAAATCGAAAACAGAAAAAATAAACACCTTATTCTAATTGTTATAAAAACATAGTTCAACTAAAGATTTATAAGAGCTCAATACAAATCAGAATGAAACCACAACTATTAACAGTAAAATCTAGCAACAAAGATAATAATAATAATAATAAATTGAGTAACCTGACCAGGAAATTGAAACGCAAATAAATAATAAATAAACTTGTTCCACAAAAAATTTAAGAAAAGCCGCTCAAATCAAAATAAAACGACAGAACTACTAATAAAATATAAACAAAGAGTCACCCCCAAACATTTGTCGGAGAAGCCTTCCTTACATAAGTAGATTCAGACGACATCTCAAAAAGAATGTGAGAAGTACGATGCCTTCCGCCACACCTTCACCATAAGGTTCGACCGGCCCCCTATGAATAGTAGAGTANTATCAATAAGAATGTGAGAAGTATGATGACATCCACCCCAACTTCACCATAAGATTTGATCAGCCCCCTAGGTCTAGTAGAGTTGATCGAAAGTTCCCCTATGACGAGCATGCCAAAAGTTTGACCCTATATAGAAGCTTGAAATAGAATCAGAATGAACAAGTGCCCCTGAGAACTACCTTGAAAAGCATAGTCGTGACCGAATGCCCAAAAGTGGAATTGCCAACATCGAGAACTCAATCAGGCGTCTGGTAACAAGTTGAGATCGGGCTACGGCTTTGTTTCCTTTTTCCACCCGAGAGACTCAACTAAGACAAACCCGTGTGTTTGCCACCTAAAGTGCTTTCGCCAGCTAAAGACAATTCCATCGCGTAACTCTCTCCCCTCATTTCCTTTCATACGCTTGTGACTTATCATCTCCCTTGCTTCGTAACAACGCCCCCACCAGTGACGCACGGGCAGAAGAACGAGCTAAATTGAGCGCTTTTATCTTAAGTCAATTGCCTTAAAAAGGGATTTATCCTTCAGCTATAGGATTGGAGGAGTCCGCATTCATCCCTTACTTCTTCTCAAGCAACACATTCTCTCCTCTTCATCAGGACAGTCTTTCTCCTAAGTCTGGGATATTTGGATAGATCTTGCTTGTCCATTTAATTCGTTTGTATCTTTCAGTAGCCCCTTTTTTCTTTTCTGAACAAATCGAAGAACCCAGAAGATTGAATTTATTGTTGGTCTGCTTCTCTAAGGCCAGAGTCAATAGCTGCAGATACTAACAGTCGGTAAGCAAACAGCTTTTATTTGTAAAATAAGAAGAATGTTGTGCTTCGTGCTTTCAAGAAAGTGAGGCACTACAGTTATTTGATTCCGCTTGAATTACCATGAATTGTTCACAGTGAAAACGGATTTCTAGAGTCCGTACATGAATCAATAAATGAAGAAGTAGATGGACCATGATTGCTCATACTAAAGAATGAGCAATAGCTTAGTGAAGAGTTCATTCTTTGAATCTTAGTATAAGTGTGAAAAGCCAGTCAAGTAAGGTGTGAAGTGCTAGTTGAGCTAGGAGTTTCAAGAGCAAATTACTATGAAAAAAATTATTTTTGGGGGTAAATTAACCTAAAAATTGAGCCAATGTCCGAAAAAATTATTAGTAGAATAAAAAGAAATGGTGTGAATTTGAATTGAAATCAAAATCTAATTGTCTCCTCAATAGTGATGGGCAATTGATAATTATGGTTCGGTATTAGCTATTCAATCCTTCAACCAATTTGAGGGTTTTGCATTCTCAATTATAATGATTATGGATAATTTTGAAACATGAATTGAACAACGTCGAATTGATTTGGTTCTTTCAAAACCAAAGGTTGATGGATCCAAATTAACAGTTGTGAAAAAACAATTTCCATTCGATTTACGATTTTGTTGGTCAAAACATTTCCATAGATTTGAGATCATTGGTTCAAATCCATTTGTTAGAATTTTTTTACATCTAACCCCAACACACGCTCAAGGGTAATGAATGTGAAATTTATTTGCAATTATGGCTTATCAATTTTAGGGTAGTGCTATTTAACACTATTGGTATTACTAATGTTGCATTAAATAAGAAGTACAATTAAATGATCCACTTAATTTCATCTCTCATTGAGCTTATCACATAGCACAACCTAAACTTGTGTTATAGCATCAGTTGTGCTAGAAAACATTATTCTTAATTTTATACCCATTTAATTGCGAAAAGCCTATCTATCTAAGTAAACGTTGCTGATTAACAAAGTAATCTTTGAAAGCGGTATTGGTGGATCAAGTTTTTATTCAAATTATGAATAAGTAATATTTTATTATTTCTAATAATTAAGTATTTTATAGTTGGATATGGTATTTAAGTTATCTGGTAAATCAATAATTTGTAAAAAGCATGAATCTCCAAAAAGTTGATGCAAATTTATTCAACAAAAAAGTGAAGAGGGTGTTAAATTTATTCTTAGTCGGCACAACAAGCATCTTGCATTTAAGAATATCACATGCTTTGCACTAAAGTCTATGTTACAACTTGTAATTTTATTATTTTCATCAACTTGTCTATAGAAGAAAACACTAGTAATCTATTTTAATTTTTTTTTCATTCCGTAATTATTTAAGTTATCTTAACCCTTGTTTGATCTCCATTATTTCCAAAATATATTTTTTCATCTCTGATTTTCGACCACGCATTCTTCAACAAACTAATATTACATGCAAATTCAAAATTTTTCTTTATTTTTTCAACCACACATCAAATCACTATTTCAAAATGCATTTAAAAAAAAATAAATGAAAAATGGGCTCAAACATACTGTTAATATGAAATAGCTATTATTTCCACAAATATTACTTGCTCCGCTTAGATAGGGAAGTCAGCAAATTTGATGAAGAAAATGCTTTTTTCTTTCCAAATGGAGAGCAATTATTTTTAATTATATTATTTCTTGATTCTCTTAATTATTTTATTACAATCTTATGACAATTAAACTTTCCCTTCACCGGAGGATTTTTTTATTCAATAAACGCGTTGATTGATAGAAAATGATTTCTCTTTTAATCGACTAGGTCTAATACGTGCACTCTTCATTTACCTCACAGTCATTTGAAAGTGGTATTTTAGTTCTCTCGCATACGCTGTATTGTCACCTCTCAAGTGATTTCACTTAGTCCTTGTTTGGTGTGGCTTATTTGGACAAATTTATCAATTTTTGATATATTTCCTAACAATTCTATAAATATAGTATGAATTACTAACTATTTGAATGTTTTGAGTAGGGTAACTATTTATTTCCTCCAAATTGTCGATTTTACCTTCCACTGCCAAAATGTTTCACTCATCACACCAAAATGGATGGGTAAAATGGACATTTCAACAAAAAGCCACCGAAAGTTTCGTAATTGGTTTGTCACCTTTCAGAAATGGCCATTGTTGTCGCATAAAGGGTCTGATTTAAGTCTTTTTTTTTTTTTTTTGGAAAAAAATAAATTTTGCAATTAATAATGATACTTTGGAAAAAGTGTGATTAAAAAATGGAGAAACGTTTTGGACTGTTTGATTAAAAATGAATTTTTTTTTTTAAAATATTTTTTTAAAGATCAATGCTCAAACATGGCTAAATAAATATTTTTTATTGGTCCGTTCTTTCGAACAGAATACACCAAGTACATTGTACATACCTATTCGTGCAAGCGCATATTATTAAGCAAGGAGGGCATAAAAGGCAAAAAGGGAAGCAGTAACTACCCGTAATAAAATGGGCCGAAAGCCCATCAAAGTCCAATAACTCTTACATCATAGACACCCATAGACGACTCATGACCGTCAATCACACGTTTCTTGTCATCGGACGATGAACAAGAGTTCCTTATTGCAGTGAGTACATATGGTTTCGTGTCCGTAGCCAACCATTGATCCACCGTGAAAAGTGTCTGGGCGCATTGCTGGTGGACCCCAGTCGTCGTCACCTCCACGTAGTTACAGTACCATCCGTGGTGCGGGCCAGTCCCATCGGACGTCAAGTTCATTGCGCACACAGGCCCAGTCAAACATGGGCCCCTCCCACTAAAGATGTCCAAATTTCCTCTCTCGAAATAGTTGTAGCCCGTGCCCATAAGCCCACCCCAAGCCTCAAGATTTTTTATCCGGATCCCATATCCCTTAGCATCATAAATAGTCAAGGTAATATTTGAATCAGTCCCGGCCTTTATGATTGATCCGGTCCTCACGTACACCGTGTACACACAATCGGCATCATCCTACATTTTTTCACAAATCAAATTCGATAAGGAAATTACTATTTATGTTTGATACACAGTACTCGACAGATCTAATCATGTTATTCTACTCAAATCCAGTAAAAAATGCGGCAAATTTGAATCATCTTAATACTGAACACGTCTAGACAATATAAAAACGAGACGAGAAATATAAACACGTATGAAGTTGAACTAAGGAGAGTAGGAGTACTTACAGATCTGCAGATAGTGAAGATGGAGAGGATGAAGAGAGAGAAGCAAATGTGGATGAACTTCATGGCTGGTTGGGATTCTGTTATTATTTTCTCTCTCTACCTCGAGATGTAGATCATGAAATGTGAGGAGTGTGTGTATATATAATAGTAGAAGGGAAAATAGTAAAGAAGTCCCCAACTTTTAATTTGTGTTGTACCTTAGTCCTTAACCTTTGAAAAGAAGCGTTAATTTCACCAAGCTTACGACCCAAGTGCTACAAAAATGAATATCGACGATGTGATTGCTCATTTTTAAAGATTGAAAATCAAGATTGTTGGAAATAATATTTAAATGAAATACGTGTAGCAATATATCAAAGCTTAAAACATTTAAATCAAGTCTTTTAACATGATGCAAAGCAGTTTAGGGGTTCGTTTAGTATGATTTCTGCTTATTGTAGAAGTGCTCCATGCGGAAGTTAAATCAAGTCAGTTTGTTCTAAAAATTCTTTTAGCTAGACACATTATTTTTAGAAAGTTATTCAAATATGTTTAAAAACAATTTTTTTTTCATTTTAGAAACAACTTTTAACTTTTTAAAATGACCGTCAAATTGGTGAAATTTTGTACACATCTAATGTTTGATAAGATTCTTGCCTACACACGAGGGAGCATATTATAATAATATTTTTAAAAAATGCAAATATATTTTTCTCTATTAATTTAAACATTTAGACCATGTTTGATCCATATTTTTCAAAATTCCTTTTTCTACTTTTTATTACACATTTTTCAATAAAATAATATTACATACAACCCAAATTTTTTTTTTTCATTTTTAACTATACATTTTTCATCAATTTACTATTTCAAAAATGCATTATACATAAAAATAAAAATAAAAAAATGGAGCTCAAATAAGCCCTTAGATTAAGGGGCACGCCCATTGTACAGACGAAATGTACAAAAAAAATATTATAGATGATGCGTTGGTAACATCGTATTTGTTGGTTTAACTTTGTTTTTTGGCCAACATCTAATGAAATTTAGTCAGCTGATAATCCGGGAAAAATTTGTCAATCATTTCTGCACATGATTGTTCTAAGATTTGTTATGATATTGTGGATGCCGTTCACATGCTAATTTTCATGATAGTAATAATACGAATGCACGTCTAAGGCCCCACGTGTTCTGATTTATGGCTTAATAAATGAATAAAGCTTTTTTTACGTTTTAAAATAATTTCACTATTTTTTTCCCTAACTTTTTCAAATGGGTTAGGTGAGGTATTTTATAAGTCATTGAATGTCGTGCAACCCGCCGACCCTGACGCCTGAAAGGAAGAAATCCTTGTGTGTGTCATTATGTGATTTTCATGGGTGGCACTTGTCGTGTCTTGACGAATTTTACTCAGTTATGTTAGTCGTATTTCTTTTGTGATATTGAATCCCATTTTCGACTTTAAATATGACCCCTGTGAAGGGGTGTACACATAGCAAAACTAAGAATGACTACGAGGTGAGTATGTGGCGAATCGATCATTCGTACTCAGTCCTATCGGATATTTTTGTTATCATACTCCATTCTCATACCCGTTTAAAGCAGGGCGAGAAGTGCAGGTTCTCTGCCCCATTTATCACCCTATTTATTTTTTTCTTTTTATTTTCTATTTTGCTTTATTTTTTTATGCCTTTAGTTAATAAATATTATTACCTTTTTACTAATTTGTTAATAACAACTATGTTCTATTTAAAAATATGATAAATTCATTATTTTTATTTGATAAAAAATTTAAATTTGAAATTAACTTTAAATGGGGTTGGAACTATATTTTTCGTACCCACCCGTTTACCCGGTTTGACATGTTATCCCCACTCATTCGGGACGTGGCCTAGGAATATCAAGTTAAACCAATTTTTTTATCATTCCTAAGCAAAATCTTATAAATTTATAAGATTTTGCTATACAATCCCCTCACAATTGAGGAGACCTCCTATTTTTTTATTGTCAATTTCAACGTGCAAATAACAAAATCCAAATTTATGTTATCTTCACTCTTTAGATTATAGTGTACCTAGTACACTAATTTGACAAGGACAGTTTTGGGTAGGATTGTTCGGTTGTCCATGTCTTATGACATGTGAGATACGATAAAGAGCCTGATATAATTCTCATTAAATTAGTGGTAGGCGGCGAAGAGCAAAAAAGGAGACATTTTCACTCCTATCTCTTGATTTGAAGATCTATATATTTTGGAGCTACCCCCACGCACGTGATAGTATTTTATAAATGTTTGACACTGACACACGTTAATTTATTTTATAATTTAGTATAGAATTATTTTTAACCATACATTCATATAATAAAATATTCTACATGTATACGAATTTTTTTTATAATTCTTAACAACATATTTTTCAAAAAATACTTTTATAAAACTCATTGTTGGCTCAAAATGAGGCTCAAACATGCTTTCCACGTTACAAATCGGAAATTTGGAGAACCCTCTAGGTAAGTTCACTATGCATCATTCTCTTGAACTATTATTTATTTCTAGTGAAAAAAGAATGAGCTAACATAAAAAAGGTCATACTAAGTCCGAATCCCTTGTACATATAACAAGACTCAAAATTTCCTCCCTCAAATCACCTTGTTCTCTAATTGCATAGTGGTATCAAAGATGGATTAAAATAATTTTAAGAAATTAATTATTAATTGAAAAATTCCAGCCTAATTAGGGTATTAAAATAATTTACTATATTATTTTTTGGATGTGTACTTATTATTATGTCATTAACATTTAAGGTTCAGCAAGATGAGACAACTCGACAGATTTTTGAAGTTTTGACAATTAAACAGTTAGGTCTCAATATATGAAACCAATATACGTTGTCTCAAGTCTCTGCATAGCTTGGAAGACCGTTTTCCATCTCTCGACATAGCTTGAAAGACGGTTTTCCATCTCTCGTGTGGATAAAATTCGACTAGTGATAAAAGGTAATGTAATCATGGAGTTTCCATTAAATCTATAGATTTAGAAAAATAATTTGCCCAAATAGTTTATGTTTTTGAACTTTTGATTAATTATTTCAAAAAAACGTGTTTTATCAACCCTACTCCATTCGCTAATTCCTCATTCATTCAAAAATAGTTTTTGACTTTTAAATATACCAAACCCATCTACTCGATGAGTAGAACGCTTCGATCCATTTCTCGTCAAATTCAATTAGTGGGACCCATTCAAATATTTTATCAAATATTGATTTAAAAAATCATCTTTTTATAACTATTTCCCAACAATTGAGTCGTTCAACAATTAAAAGATCTCTATCAAGTTAACACGTCTTAAGTGACCTTGAGAAGACAAGGTCTCAAAGTGTCACATTGCACACTTCTTCATTTTTTCGATTTCCAAATTTTTTGTTAATATTGTTGTTGGGATATGTTGTATTTAATTTCAGGTTGGTTAGTTCAAATTACATAGAAGACAATGTCAAATTTCCTTAGAGCAAGTCCTCATACATTGCATGTTGAATTAGCCTTAATGGTCGGTCCAACAATTGTGCCCGTCATGTTTCAATTCCACTAATATTACTCGAGACGAAATGTTTCGTTGGTATCACAACATGATTTAGAGTTTATAAGCTCACAGTATACATGCATTGATTTTTATTATATCACACATATTTTGTAAGTGAGTCCCGTGTCGTGATGGCAATAATCAGAGGCTCTAAGGACTTGGTAGTATAGAATTATGATTTTTAATTCTCAAAATAGTTTAAGGTCTTCGTTCGTCAGCAATTGGGAATTCATTTTGTATGTCTCTATGACTAAGTTTGGGTCATCGCTCTGATAAACTCATCAAGAATTGAAGTTTCATTTCAAAACATTAACTTACAACCCGTGAATTTATTTCTCGAACCGTGGCATGATTAATTTAAGTTGACTTCCATTGTCAACCCTTTAATATTCTAAGAAACTAAGCAGGTCGTATAGTACGATTTGTGGGTGCTTCATCACACTCCATGCTAGTTACAGTGCACATACTTATCAATAGAAAACTTAAAATGTAAAAACATCAACTAATATTAGGAAATTCGTGTATGCAAACATCAAGTAATAGGGATTTTCATGCAGCAGACAAATAAGACTTGCAGGTGATTTGCATCTACAAGAAATTTTAAAGCTGTGAAATTTAATAACAGGGTAGAATCGTCTAATAAATCTCAGCATTCAAATCAAAACTAACGCTTCTCTGAAGATGAAGCGTTAATGTGCTCCAAATCTGTTCTGCATTGCTCCCTCAACTCCATTAGTGGGAGTAGATTAGTTTCCTGCACAAGGCAATAAATTGTTGTAAGTTAATGCTTCACAAGATCTTAATTTGGAAGATATCTTGATGAAAATCACTAATCAAGGAAAGAAAAGTTTATTCCTGTGTATGCATATTGTTGATCGCAAACAGGTCCCTTTTTAGATCAGAGTGGAAGAGAGAAAGTGACTTTGAACTCGGAAAAAGAGCCAATGAATTTGAAAGAATTGAAAAAGGAGCCATTAAAGCGGTTGACTACCAATTATCTTACTGAAGCACATATATACCATAATATCCAGGCTCCACTACAGCACAACCAAATTTCAATTCACATTAAGTTTAATTTTCAAATGGTATAATACAGTTTTCAAATGCACTTGAGCAACCGATTCCATCATTTTTTATGCATAACATCTTTATTTCTTTTATCATAATTCTAATTTAGGGTATGTGTGGCAAGGTGTTTATAAACAGCCATAAATGGGTGATAAAGAAGTGGGTAGTACTTGTGGATCCTATAAAATATGTAAATAAAAAGTGATTTGACCAAATATTTTTTGATCAAAGCGTTTATAAATACCTAGAAACAATGAGCCAAAAATAAGCTTATTTTCAGACCACGGCATGTATTCATTTCCTGTCCAAAAATACCATGTATAATAGTTCTATACCTTCATTGACACTTCAGTAAACGATGTCAACTCTCCAGGACTAATTCTTAAACCATTTTTGGTGATTCCACAGTTATCCCACAATAAATAAATAAAATCAACAGTGTCCTCAATTTCATGTTACAAGTAAAAACCTAGCAAAAACTCCATTCATAACCCTCGGATGCTTTTCATTTTACGAAAGAGGTATTTTGCATGTATGGAGGCTCATAGCATTTATCTTTTTCTTTCAAAGGCCTAAATTCATTTTAGCCAATTGATAACTGCAGCATCAATGCCATCCAACAAAACAACATAAACAACCTGTCATCCTAGGTGATATTTCATAGATCAGGAGTAAAATTATTAATATCAGGTTTCAAGTTCACACCATAAAATAGAGCCAAGAATCAGAAAGACAAGAATGTGTTAACTTTACTAACTATACGACTAAATGAAGCATCATCAGCCCGTTCATGAATGCAGAATTCCTTGGACTAACTTAAAGGGAAAAGTTTTTACCGACAAATTGGAGAATATCTCCAAAAGAAACGATGGACTTACAAGCTGGTTAGACTCGTGCTCGCATGTGTCCACCATGTGTTGAAAGAGATACCTCCACTGATTCATCAGTTCAGATTCCAACTTTGAAACTCTAGAGGAGTTTCCAAGACCATGTTTATCAGTAGCCTTACTCCTACAGCTTCTTGCAGCTAAAATGCTTGCTTCTTTTTGGCTCTTCTTTATTGCTTAAAAAATTTGAATACGGTTTGACAAAAGAGAACAAAACTAGATCAAAATCAATAAAAACAATGTTCCACTCATAGTTAAATAGTTGCTAACAAGTATGTATAAGCCCACCAGATATTCGAGCCTTGGTGTCCTGGTAGTGGAGGTCCAACCATATATAAGCAGCTGATTGCAAAATAAAACCATGCCATATCAATACACTAAAGTAAAAAGATAATGTGCAATCAGATGCTTCATGACCAACAATATTTAAAGCTACATGCAAGAATAGGTATACAAACGGATTGATACCTTTTGTGCAAAAAGAACAAGAGCATGCTTTGATCAAGTCAATCCCTCCACTCATATTAGCACATTCATTGCCCCTTTTAAGTTCAGTGCATTTCTCTAATCCAAATACTCTAGATTCCTGTGACTCAGGTAGTACATTACAATCAATAGATCCAGACTGACTCAAGACGTAACTATCAACATTATCATCATCCCCATAAGTTTGACGATCAGTTTCACTTTGAGTGCCTTCATAACTGACTTTGGCTTCATCAACATTGCAATTCTTTCCATCAAGAATACTATCACCACCAGTTTCACTATTTGGCACCGAGATTTTAGTAATAAAACTGTCGACGAACTCATTAATAGCTTCAGGATTTATACCATGAAGACCTTTGCCCTTGTCAAGATCTAACAAATTTTGGTTCTCATTTTTGCTGGATATTTTTGAATTGCGCATTGCACCATCACCCGAATTGCTCACAATAACCTCAGCCACTCTGCCACTGCCAGTATCTATCAAGCTGGAGCACTTCTTTTCACTATCTATATTTGGAATCCCTCGAATCACATTCTCCTTTGACGAAACTATCTCATCACAAACATCAGCTTCAATTTCAATGTGATTAACAGCTCTGGGAGCACCAAGTTCTGCTACATTAGGGTCCACACTATTTCCACTCACCATTTTACCCATCCATGATATAGCACTGTCCTTAAAAGAATCAATCTCATTGCAGTGATCTGCAATGTCATTATCAACTACACCACCTTGAATAACAATCTTGGAAACGGCATCCTCACTACTAAGATCCAAAATCTTGGGGTCCTTATTTTCATCAAGAGATCTTGAACTACCCCTTTTAACATTCTTCTCTTTTTTAAAATGGTCACTTTTGCTACTATTTTTCGAGACGTCTTCAACTTCAACTGTGCTCTTGAAGACAGCAGAATCCTGGCATAAATCTAAAGCATCTGCGTCCTTTTTTTCATTGGGCACTTTTGAAATACTCGATATAACATTCCCTTTTAATGAGTTAATCTCAGTACACGGGCGAGGCAAAACCCGTGCCTGTTTAACCCTATCTTGATCTTTGAAATTATTTCTCTTAATCCCACATGTTTCTTTCTCTGAAGATCTCCTCTTGCCAAGCTGATTTGTGACATCACCGAACACTGATCGTAATTTCCTATACCCATCAGAAGCATTCCCCTCAGCCATGATGAAAAGCCACTCGCTGCAACAAAATCAAACCCAAATATTCAAAACCCAATTCCAAAATTAACTCTCTAACGCTTGGTTCACAACCCTACTTAACAGAT
>CAIGRB010020761.1:0-16308 GCA_903798255.1 Fraxinus quadrangulata
ATAATTACCCTTAATGGGTTAATATTGGGTGATAAGTACACTACAATATTGTATTCTTTTTTCAATTTTTTGTTTTTATTGAATTAGGAGTATAATTGTAAATTTTGTTGTGGTATATTTATTAAAAATATATTTTAATCGTGGCGTAGTTATAATGTGGTGTAGTAATCAAAATTTGTAGTGGTAATATAATTATCCTTAATGTTATTGGAAAATCAATTTTTGTCAAAATATTATTAGTTTACCCTCATTTAATTATCAATAATTAGTAGTAAATTATTATTGGAAGTAGTAAAGAAATGATCGTATATTAGTAAATGAATAAAACAAAACATTCTTAATAAAGAAACAATACTAAATAATTGGGATAAGAAAATAAGGAAAGTAAACATATATAAATTGGACGGAGGGAGTAAAAATTTTTCAAATTTCTACTCAACTAATCAATATGTTATCTCATTCATCACTCTGTCACATATTGTCTTAAAAATTTAACGAGCAAAGTTTTCATGCGTAGCCTACTTTTGACGTTAGTGTATGCTAGTCGCCGAAATTACAAGTGAAGTGCATTTTTAAAATAGCAAGTGATGGATTGAGCAACATTTTAGTAAGCTCGACATAAACTCAAATTTTTTTTTAAATTCCAATGACAACTTAAAAATATTTGAAAAAGTTAAATGGCTACTATGACTTTTAACACCGAATGATGTAAAATAAACGTGGAAATTACATGAAAGGAAATTAATTTCCAATTTTTTTTAAAATGGACCAAATGTAAATGGCACTGAACAAGTGGACAGAGATAGCATCGGATCTGGGCAGTTAAGTGGGCTGGACCACTAGAAAGTAGGGCCGAGAACGGGTCCCACTCGTGCAAGATTTTGGGCCGGGCGCACGTGAACTTCACGAGGTTAGGACCAGTTTGTCCTCGTCTAAGGACCCCACTTAAAATAATTATTGCCTCAACAAAAAGCTAAATTAATTAAATTTGTTTTTTTCCTATCTTTTTCTTTTATCCTTGTGCAACATATTCACTACGTTTTATTATATAATACTGAATAGTCTTTGATATACAAAGTAGCTCAAGATTACGGATTACAATGGATCTTCAATTACGTAGCTCAACCGCGATGGTTATTCTTTACTCGACTGAGAGAGAATTACGAAAGCTGACAGTTATTTATCTTCTGAAAATTATGTCTGAGATAACATTTGAATAACAATAACAATAATAAATTCTTACACGTCTCTCTTTTAGTAATCTCATTCAACCTTATTCAGTATGACTTACGAAATATATGGTAATAACTAATTAAATTTTGTAAGAAAGTGTTATGCTCTAATTTTTCATTAAAACAAACGTTGTTAAAAATCAACAAAATAATTAATTTGTCAAAGTGGTATAATAATGTTGGTGTAGCCAGGTACAAGACGAAGTAAATCTTTTAAAAGAAAAATCTTAAAAAGACTCGGAGATATGGATGTCTTTGTCACTTTTGAGAACATGTCATGCCTTCACAGTCAAAAGATTAATAATTTTTGAAAAAATTATATAATTTCCACTAATAATAAATTCTTAATCTTGGAAAATTGCAAGTCGACATGTGTTAGAATGTTCACAATAATAATTTTTTAAATTCTTGATTTTTATTGAAATATATAATTTGCTTTACGGTTGCGCTCAAGGAAATAAGAGAAAGAGAGCGGAAAAATTTAGCAAAATCTTGAATACATAATATTGAATGTCGATTTCAATTTATTTTTATCTCCTGCTATGTTTTTAGCTCAACCAAAAATATTATGAAATTTATTTGGCCTTAATTTTTTTACTTCGGTCGTATTTTCTCGAACAATTAAACAAAACTTGCATGGTGTTTTTCAATAGTTCCTTCATAACATAGTCGACTTAAACATAAGAATATAAAAAATAATTTGTTTTCATTTTTAAAAAATTAAAATTTTAATCAGGATAGTTTAATCAATATGACATTAAAAAAATGCGATAGGAAAAGTCGCTTTCACTATAATTGGAAAACGTTAAAAGTCAAATTTAAAAATAAATAAATAGCAAGTGTATAAAGTACGTACCACTCTGAAAAGGTTGGAAGGGTCCGTTTGGAATTGCAAAAAAATTATTTGATCCAATTTTCTCCGTACAAATTCTGCTTACACATTTCACAAAAATAGGTTGATTTACTTGTGGGCATGTGTCACCAAGTTTAATTTCAGGTTGACTTATTTGTAAGTTATCTTTATTTATTTATAAGCTTAATTGTAGGTTGACTTATTTTTAGCTTTATTTATTTATTTTGACAGTCAAATAATTATCTTCCTTAAATGTGTAACTTCTTTCAATATTGATCAGCAAAAATATTTATTTTAAAATTTATTTAATTATAAGTTAATTTACTTACAAATGAATTTTTAAGCTTTTAAATATCACAAATAAAAATATTTACACGTCTCTTAGCTATGTATTTATATGCACGATTCCCATTACATATCTCGGACAAAATAAAACCTACTATGGGAACACAATCATTAGGTTTTGTTGGCTAGAAAATTTGTCCCAAACTCAAAGGGAAAAGTTCAACAAAAAAATATGGTCGTAGTGAAGGTTGGATTTAGGGGCTCCTTGTCCTTTAATCCCCCTATCCAAAAAATTGGAAAAAAAAAATGCTATTGTATCATAAAAGATTGTTTTGACACTAGCTCTGCATGATTGTGTAGAAAAGTTTATCGTACTCTCAACATACATGACACGTACGATCTTGTCACGGTCTTCTAGAAGATCTTGGCATCAAAGATCAGGACAAAATAAAACCTACTATGGGAACACAATCATTAGGTTTTGTTGGCTAGAAAATTTGTCCCAAACTCAAAGGGAAAAGTTCAACAAAAAAATATGGTCGTAGTGAAGGTTGGATTTAGGGGCTCCTAGTCCTGTAATCCCCCTATCCAAAAAATTGGAAAAAAAAATGTTATTGTATCATAAAAGATTGTTTGACACTAGCTCTGCATGATTGTGTTGAAAAGTTTATCGTACTCTCAACATACATGACACGTACGATCTTGTCACGGTCTTATAGAAGATCTCGGCATCAAAGATCATTTTCAAAAAATAAAAAAACAACCCCACCGTGGTAGAGCAAAAGATGAGGGTACCACGGTCCAGGCTTTGGCCAATCTTCCTTTAATCAACACTGAAATTTCAAGAGTGATGGTAGGCGTGACCAGCGGTATGAAAACTGTGAATTACGACATTTCCCTTTGATGCAAATTCGTATGATAGACTCGGTTTGGAGATTAGGGTCAACATGATAACCGAGATGTGAGAAACTTGTTCATATTTTGCACCTTGTGATATTTTCCGTATACACAAAATATAAGAATGAAGAAAGAATAAACTATGCCAAGCAGATCTATGGTAACTCAATTTTTACCAAACAATACCTTATCCCCTCACCGAATCTAATTTAAAAATAGTTTTCATATTTCCTGAATGAATAGACCGCTCAACCAACCAGAATTGAGATTCAGATCCACTTTAATCACTCGCCTAGACAGACTGTGTCTATATGGACAAATCTAAACAGATGATCCACAAACAATAATCACTCCGAATAAAGTAAAAACAAGGATCAAATGTTAAAAATCAAAATAAACTGACTAAACTTACACAAAAGCCCTTCCAAAAAGAAAAAAAAGCAGCCAGGCAGGCTTTTCATATTGCAGAAATTGATAATACACCCTGCAATTTCCCTTTTTCATCAAGAAACTATTAATAAGGAAACAAGATTTTACAAAGGATTGCGTTGATCAATTATTTGACAGACAAGAAATTCAGTTAACATTACATTGAAAAATAATATTAATTACTAATACATTTTGGAATTCTTATAAATCCTTGCCATCAGAATGAGGGAACAATACTGTATCTTTCATCAGTGATGAAAATTTGATCAATATCAGATTCAATTGCCTCTGATCTTTTGGCGAAACGGCCTTTGATTCTTGGCCTTGTTTCGGCATAAGCCTTTCGGGATGCGTACCGTATAGTCTTCTCGAATTTCCTGTTCTTTCTCTTCTCTCTGTACCTCAAAACTCTTGCTTCCCTGTTCATTCCAAGAATTTGGGAACCTTGATTTCCACTCAGATCAACGCCAAAAGGGTACGATGATTCTGAAAAACAGCTCCCCTCAGGCACAACCCCGATATCCAATGAAGATGATGAAACCTA
This sequence comes from Fraxinus quadrangulata, assembly GCA_903798255.1. NCBI lineage: Eukaryota > Viridiplantae > Streptophyta > Magnoliopsida > Lamiales > Oleaceae > Fraxinus > Fraxinus quadrangulata. Next base: position 4,241 of record CAIGRB010020761.1, read on the forward strand.
AAATTTTGCAAAAAAAACGAAAATAAGAAAATTGTTCACAAACTATATATTTATGTGTGAAGAAAAAAGAAGGTGATGATGGTATTTACACTTTGGCTAAAAGAAGATGTGGCAGTGTAGCTGTTGTTGTATGAATTAATGTTGGATCTTGTGAAATCGATTTCGAATAGATTTTCCGATGAATGATCAGTCAATTTTGTTGGGAAAGGAGATTTCATGGTCTGTACAGGAACAACACTGTCAGGTTGCGATGAAATTGGATAATCCAAGTCCAGGAATTGGTCATCGGGAAACAAAAGATCCATGGATTTCATGTCTGTCGTATCAGAAGAATGTTTTGGCATAGTAATTGGGTTTTGAGAAATCCAAGGATCGGCAACAAAGCTGTCCTGCGTGGCGAACGTGATATTACTAGTGGAGTCAGGCACCAGGAGAGATCCGGCGGTGGACTTAACTAAGGACTCGGCATCATCGTAAAAAGGAACTACCGGGACTCGCTCGTGGCGGCTGGCGAGAGGGTTGGCCGAATGGATGTCACGATCACAGGCGACGCAGAGGGCGGCAGCATCAGCCTTGCACGTGACACTAGCCGGTGCCTGCTCGCACACTTCGCACATCCACACACGTTCATGCCTCGATAAAGACAAGGATTTGTTATTCACATCATGCACCTTTGAATCACATGCCATGCACATAAAGGCTGAGTCCGTCCTACAAAATAGCAGCGCCACCGCAGATTTGCAGCAGTCACAAGGCTTCGCAGCCACATTCCACCCTGCCGGAAAACACTTGGCCCCGGTTGCTCGTCCACCATCTTGTCCGACTCCCATTTTCATGCTCTCCCTCTAAAATATTTCGGGCTCTCTCTAAGAAGGATGACTAGGCTTGTAATTGGTGGTGTGTGTGTGTATTGCCAATACCAGTTTGTATATCTATCCAATTCAGGAGAGAGAAGAAGGTGGAACGAAACCCGGTTGCTGACAAATGTGGGAGTGACACGTAGATGAATTTTTAGCCAAGTAAAAGGTTTGATGACACAATATGTTAAGTAATTGTCATATGTCTGTGCCGAAGTAGGGTCCACAGTTCAGGGCGGGGGTGGATAAATTTGACAGACTGTTCATCAAACTTTGGTGTGAACTTGTGAAGGGGCGACATGTACAAGTTGTAAAGCTAACTGTATACTTGTTTATGTCACGGGGAATGGAACTCCTCTTCACTTTATTTACCAATACGAACTTATTTTTTTCATTTTTGATCGGAAAATGAATTTGGTGCATTACCGAAAAATGTTAAAAAAGATATAATATAACTTAACCTTCGTATCGAGATGGTTAAAAATTTTGCCTATTTACTATTGAAAATTTCAAGACACAAATATCAAGGATCATCTCTAAAATTTAAGTTTTTAGATTAAAAAGTGTAACATAATACCAGATATTAAGTTTAGGGTTCCAACTTAAAATGTCAACCTTATTAAGAGGGATAACATAAACTCTTATATGTTGGTCTATACTACAGTATTTAACAAGTGTGAAATTTATCCCTTGACATGTCCAATAAAATAGTGGATTATTTGAGCTGATCAAATTTGAAATTTGTATGTTCGTTTTAGTCTTCTTAAAATTGAATTGTTCATTTGAACTTTATAAGCTGGATATCATATTAACACTTGGGATTTATTTTAAAATATCAAACTTATTAAAAGGAGTAATTCAAACAATTTCGTGTTGATTTATATTTTATTATTTAATCGATGCGGAATTTATCTTTGAACATGAGAGTGAGCAAAGATTATGAGTTTATGTCTTGCCGCTACACATTTAATGAACTTATTCACATATCAGCATTGTCTATATGTGAGAGATGTGTTGAAGACTATACTTAAATAATACATTGTTGGCTCTATGTATAAAACTTGAACCTCGCTCTTGTTCTATTTCAATTGAACTAACATATATCTATTTGGCAAATTTATAAACCATTTATAAATTGGTCAAACTTCATTTTTTCTATACATTCCAATAAATCCACATGTAATATTCATTTATCATTACTCATTTTTATCTATTTGTAATTTATACCGCTTCAATTCCGCCCAAACAGATTAATTTGTAATACTCAAAAATACTCAGAACAAATATTGTTTTCTTTATTCTCTAATCAAAATTTATCCACCGGTCATTTATATTTATTTATAATTTAAATTGCTTATAATTCTTCCTAATGGATTGATTTGAAACACTTGGAACAAATTTTTTAAATTTTTTTCTCGATTCTCTAACAAAAAATTTATGATCGAACAAATGTGGTAATTAAATTCAAATTTTGATGAAAGAAACCCAGGTAGCTAATTCAAATAATTTGAATTTTGTATGTTGTTATCATTTTGGTATTTTGACTTGCACTTTTTATATGCTAATTTGATATAATCGTGACACACGTGCTAGTTAGATGAAATTTTATAGAACTCATCTACATTGACTTTTCTGCTCTTTGAGAAATTAGAAAATGTGCCATTTAATCTACTTAAGTGCTTATTTGAATTTTTTTTTTTTTAAGTTACTAAAAATTTTAGGTCAAAATTAATCGTGTACATTAAAATGGAATTCACTGTTTTTATTCACTTTTCGATGAAATATTTCATTAATTTTTATCAAATTCTACTAACACTTTTCTTAAAAAATTTATGAAACAACCCCTAAACAATTAAAACTTAAAATTATGACTGAACCATGTTTAGTTTAATAATAAGATCGGATTTGATCTGCAACGAGCCTATTATTAAACTGGAACCAAAATGATTTGTCCTTCGAGAAGTACTTAAAGGACGATCAACTATGTGTTTAGAAGTCTAGTTGTCACCAAAACCCATCAATCAAACGCTTCAAAGTGTTTGCATGTTGGTACGATTTCAACTAAGTGACACGAGAACTCGAAGCCCATCGTTAAATTTTTAACTAATGCTACAATTTCATACGTTCACTTAAATTTTTTGACTCGGATGACGGGACTTATAAAGTCACCAACTCTACTTTGACACTATCTAAAGATAATTGATAAACTCCTTTGCAAGTTATCGGAACTAGGATATGCTTAGTAAGTGTTTATAAACAGATAGAAAAGAGTGGTCGATAATATTTGTGAATTTCACGAAATATGTAGATAAAAAGTGAGTTTGACTTTTAGTATGTTTATAAACACTTGACGCACGTACTCTTATATTCGCTTGCAAGTTGATACAAGATCATCTCCAACTTTAAATAATAATGAGAACGTTAATGAGATGAGACAATACGAGAGAAGACATTCCTTTGTTTTTCCGATAATATTAGAGACACTCCTTTACATTTCAAAAATATAACTTTTCCTAATTCTTATTTGAGGATCATATTCATCCCTTAGTCACCTCGAAGAGAACAAATATATAAATTTTCATATCATCTATGCATTAATTTGGTTCTTCCATAAATGTGTTGTGGCCTATTTGTCGAAATCAATATTACTCATTATTAAACTTCACCCTTCATTCCATGGAACTCGACAGTACATATATTTGTTTATTCTTTTCACTTTACTAGTAGGAACGACAAAATTCTCTGCTATCCCATTACACCCTTTCCCAAATGGCAAACTGGGCAAGGACGAAAAATATGGTCCCTCCCTCCCTTGAATTTTGAATATTTTTAGTTTTACAGTGCAAATCATATTTAAAGGTAAATAATAATTTTAAGAAAATATTCAATTAAACGGAACGGTTAATGGAGATATTTTATTCTCCGCCCCGTCCCTCAAAATTTATGAGGGGCATGGACGAAGATGGCCACTTTCGCTCGCCCGACCTGTCCGAACCCATCGTGTTCGACATCCCTAATTACCAATTATATTATTTGTTAATTTAATTGCAGAGTTGTCGAAAAGGTTTCAGAAAGCAAATCTCTTGAATATCCCTGTAATTGGATAATTTATTTAAATTGTCAAATACTTTTACATGAAGCGGAAAAATCAAGAAACATATGAATTGTCCAGCTAATGAAATTGATGGTAGACTTTACTATAATTTATTTAAATCGTTAAATAATTTAACATAAAGTGGAAGAATCAAGAAATATATTGTTAATAAAGTGAAAAACATCTCTGAAATGATTATTTGAATTAAAACATCAAAAATCTTGATTTAATGTGCTAAAAATTGCATTTATGTTTAGTTGAATTAAAAACCCTACTTTGGGTCAACGTGATATTATTTACAATCGTACAATTTTTTTTTACATCAAATTTGACAAAGTGCCACATGTTGAAATTTGAGTGGCCAATTTTAAAACAAAACACACTTTACCACCTATTCATTTTTGAATTTGTACACAATGTCATCTACATTGTCATATATAAATTGTACAAGAAGCTTTATTCTATCCTTTAACTTAGGTAAGCTAAATTGTGTGTATACGTCATTCGGTGCGTATGCTGAAGGATTATATATGGACAATAATACCCTTTTCAGCGTCCCCATAATTTATTGTGGGTAGGCGTTTGGCGATTCGAACAGCCGGGCGGGCAAAGTGATCCTTTTGTTGTTTTCCCAGAAAGTTGGACAATTTGGACCCACCATGCCACCGTGATATTCAGCAAACGAGATATGGTATCACGTGCTTCGATGGATTTTAATAGGAGTAAAATCCATCTCTAATTATGAAATTGAGCTTATCGCTTCTGATTTGATCTTATTCGATTCTTTAAATTAGAGTTCTTGAAGAAATAAAAAATTGCACATGAAATATGAGATATGATATCACGTATTCGCTGGATTTTTAATACCCAAGGAGTAATTAATTTTATTCAAAATTTCTATAATATAATACAGTCCACCGATCCCCCAAATTCTTATAAAATGCTAGAAGTAGATATGATTCGACGTTCGATCTGGTTACGAATGAGATTATATGTGACTGTTAAGAAATCGAACCAAATGTAGTATTATCTTACAAATAAAATCATTGGTTGAATCTCTAATTGTGGAATTGAGCCGACGGGTTATGGTTTGGTCTTGTTCGTTTCCTTCAATTAGAATTCTTAAATTCATTACATCGAATAAATTAAAGAATTGCACATGATATATGATATCACATGCTCCGTAGGATTTTAATAGGAATAGAGTAATTAATTTTATTCAAATTTTCTACTATATATATATAAATTAATAGACTTTTGTACATAGGTAAAATTAATTAGATTTATAAAACTAGGCATGTAGCTTCTGAAATTTTTATTTAAATAAATAAGAATGAAGAAATTTTCGAATAGTATATTAATAATGAGACGACTTTGCACATAGGTAAGATTAATTAGAATTTAAAGATACAGAAAGTCAAAATTATTAAAACTTAGGCAGGCATGTAGCAACGCTAACATGAATAAACTGTCACTTCGACTGTTACCAGAATCGAAAACTTCTTCCTCTTCGATCTTTACATTGCAAACATTCATATTTAAAAAGCTCCCCAACACTCACGGTTTCAATCCTCTCAAGTCAGTATCGATGTTTTTTTTACTACTTTTCTTTCGTTATCTCGATATTTGTATTTATAGTTTGATATATAATTCATGTTTGGTGGAGATTAAAATTAATTTTTTAGTAAATTTTGATAAAAGTTGATGAAATGTGATGTTGAAAAGTTGTGGGACCCATAAACACATTTGGTTAAAATTAATCGTTAACTTTGATTTAAATTAAAATCTAAATTTTAATAGGTATCAAACGGGGACAACTTTTTTTATTTTATCGTTAACAAAAAATAAAAATATATTTTAGAGAGTTAATGCTTAAAAATAAGTTTCAAAAGACCCTTTCTATTAATGTTTTAAAATAGAGAGTGGTTCGACATTTTATATTAACCCAAACATAATTAGTATTTGTGTATGACAAGAAAATAGTCTCAAGAATGAAAGTAATTCCTAGTTATTGTGTAAAATCTCCGAACTCGAGTTACATTGGTGAAAATCGGAAAGAAAATAAGAAGTCGAGACCTTCAAGTGAAAATAAGAGTAGGACATTGAAGGACAAGAAAGAAAAGAAAATCATAGAGGAATAAGGTGTTTTGAAGTGATAATGAAGAGTGGAAGTGAGTGGTCAACCATCCTAAAGTCAAATATGACAGAAGCAGCTCATGCGTGAGTACAAGTGCTTGTTGGAAAAAAGTTGTAACGTGATTGTAATGGTGAAGAGTAATAAGTCCCGCGAAATGTCGACATAATTAGTGTATAGTTGTATTCATATGGTTAAATTATTCACGACTTATTGAAGAGATTCAAAGTCCAAGATTATTTTTCTACTTTGTTTCTATTCTTTATATTACGGTCATATTGCTCTATCTGTATGTGTTTTTGTAACTCAAGAATGATGCTCGAATAATTTTCCACACATCAAGATGACGATGAAACTTCATTTTTGAAGTTTTGATCCTTAGATTCTTGTTTTCTTGAATGATTGCTAGGTATTTAATTGTCTTCAAATATTTGATCACTTATTGAGTTGAATTTAATTGTCTTCCAAGGTTTAGGGCATCGAGATTTATCGTCGTAAAAGGTCGATAGATGATAAAGATATACACATGACATATATTCTTCAAGAATTTTTGCAATTCACGTCATTCATAGAGATGATGCAAGTAGTATGTAAAAATTAATTTAATGTGCTTGAGAAAGATTATTGAACTCATTTAAAAAATCAATCATCAAATTAATGCACCATCGATCGGAAGAATTGAGATTAAAGTAGAAAAAAGAGCTGGTTTCCCATTCCTCAACGCTTCATTAATCTGAGTTATTCTCCAAAGCTTATTAAATCACTTTCATATGCTTATTTTGATAATTCAGAAATCATAGTTAAAAACAATCGAAATTGCTGAAATCTATGCGAGTTCTGCTCGGCTTACAGAGGTGCGGGTTCTGAGATCACTCACAAGGCGTGGGGTCGGGAAATTTTTTATCCATTTTTTAATGAGCTCGATCCCACATGGGACCCACCTCACGTGAGAGGTGATAGAAGTTCTGTGAACCTATTTTCTGTACATTTGGCTTAACTCAATCTATGCAGTCGATTAAAGTTGATTTAATTTAATCAACCTTAAAATACTCAATCCTTATGAAAAACAATACTCTACTCACATTTTATTATTTGTCCACGGTGCACTTGCGAAATTTTAACTAGAAATTATAAATAAGGAAAATAAACTATCTAAATCTGTTTAAAAAAATAAATAAAATTAATAAGTGACTACTCTTGTAATTCAGTAAAATAAAACGAAAGAAAATTCACTAGTCATGGTAACATAGATTTACTACAATTTTTCCCACGTAGGTTATAAAATATATATTTGTCCAAAAGCATAAGAATTATAGTATAGTAATCAGTGACTCCATATTTATTCTCCCAACATAAGAAATTATTCTAATAATTACTAGCTTAATCTTTTTTTAGAAGTACGTACAATATTTTTATATTTTCGAGCCACAATTCTAGCACAAGAATGTTAAGACCAAAAGTGTAATATTTCATAAATATAGGAGTGCTGAAATTTATGGATTTCCTCGAGTTTCTCTAGCTAAATTTTGCACTGAACATGAAAATCTAAAATAAACACCAGTTAACAACAAAGGGGACAAAACCAATCGAGAAAAAAACGAAGTTACAGAATGTTGAGCAAATTTATATATCATATTACTGAAATTTAAATTCTATATCCACTGTCTGGTTAAGAAAATGTTACAAGAAGAAAGCCAATGAATGGAATCTCTAACACAAAACATACCGGTAACAGTCAGATTTTTCTTAGATCAGCCTCGACTACAGCAATCATCCCATCCCTTCTCCGATAATTTAGCCACCTCCAGATTTAAGTGTATTACTCAACCTATTTAACAGACATGAAGTAAGGAGAGATGCGTGAAATTGTATTCAATAGTAACTTACATTTACAGCATGAACTTCTAAAAAGATGCATTCTTCCATCAAAATGAGAAGGATAGAGATAATGTTCCCAGAAAAATGTTACGAGAGAATACTCATTACTACTTGAGCAGATTGGTGATATACGAGATAGAGATAGTGGGATCAGGGTATGAAGTTATCCAGACAGAAGATGTCAGTACGATCACCGTTAAAAGAAGAGGTATGAAAGTAAAAGTGCAGGATTCAGAGAAGTACAAAGAAAATATAGACAAAAAAGGGTATCATATCTATAAAGATCAATTAGCTGAGCTTTACCAGTCCAAGCCCTCAAACAGCCCTTCCCCTTTTATGGCAGAAGTTTTGAAAATAGCCCATTGGCGGTTTTTAATCTTGTGCAACTCTAAGCCCTCAGTCACTGCAGCATCATCAAGTGCACCGGGAAGATCCTGCAAATAAGGCAACAAAATTGTTCGCAATTTTTTGTGTCATTAAATGTGTTCATGTGATGTGATGATGGTGGACCTGGGTCCAGAGGGTTTTGGAAGGATGCAACTGGAATGGTTTGAAACAGAAGGTCCAAAGTGTCAGAGAGATCAACATACTATAGTGCCTTTTAGAATACATTAAAGACAAGCTAATTAATTCTTTCAGAGAATGAGCAAGAAAGCAATAACACAAACCTGCTTATTTGCAAATATGAGGATAACAGCACCTTTTAACTCTTCCTCCTGCAAGAGCACATTGTCTTTTAAGCTATTGTTAAAGTTGAGAGTAACATAAGGCATGCGCGTATCAAAAGCTTGTGGCATAACACTATACTGGCAATTTTTTTCCTTTTGTAATGGTCAAAGTGAGAAAAGACATTCACATTTTCTTTTATCAAACAGGCTTTCTTCTGTGGAAAATGTCAATTTTGGAAGGCTGACAGGATATCTTCAGTTTTCTTTCTTTTCCAAAGTAGGCAACCTCCCAAGTCACAAAGATTCTGGAGTGATATTTTGGTTATGTTGATGGGTAGCTGTGAATAGCAGCGGAGCCAGGATATTTTTTATAGGTGGGCAAAAATTATATAGCAAAAATAATTATAAATAATATAACTATAATTGTTCCCAGCGTGTTTTCATATTTTAAAAACGTTGTATAATTATATCATTATCAATTTTGTTAAATATATTTTTCTCAAAACATATAATACCGCTTTGTTCTATTACTAAATCCTTTCAAGAAACTGCTAACTATAAAACCTTCCAAGAAGTACTTGGAGATTACACATAGACCAGAGATCAAAATTGAATTCTCAATTCCTTTAATCACTGTTCTTTGAGCCCTAAACTTTCTGTGAACAAATAGTTAGAGAAATGAAATAAATGCACACATATTAAAAATGCAATGAGGACGTTCTAGAACTTCAAATTATTTCAATGTTTAGTTCTGTATTTGACAGAAGACGTATAACTTTAAGCAAGAGGTTTTAGCTTTAATGGATCCAACAAGTCTTATTTGATAAAAATCATGTCCCACTTCGAGATATCGACGATAGCAACCTTGAGCTTTTTGGGTTGATAGGGGTGTATTTGTTGCTCCGCTAATCATTAACAGTTTAGGCTAAAATCGAGTTATCTTAGTAAATATATTCACAAAATCTTGATTTCCCCTATGGTCCCTATATTTATTCAAGAAAAAAACACACACACACAATAAACATCTAATATTTTACTACGAGAATCGAAGTACATAAACCCAAATTCTCAACCACAAATAAAAGTGGAAACAATAAGATGTTAAGAAGTACAGAATATGGTAGAAAGGAAAAACCTTCTGATTTTCTTTTTCTTTTTTTTTTAATTAAAAACAAGTCAGATTTTTTGGGTGGTCACTTGCCCCAAGTGTAGGTCCGCCACTAGCTGTGAATGCTAAGTTATATATATGCACAGGTCTTTTGAGCCTGTAAACTGTTTGATGAAATCCGAATCAAAAGAGCTGGGGTGGATGGAGGGTTGGGGGAACCCCACTGCCTATAAAGCAATTTTTAATATTGTTTTCTGCTCTATGCACTACTGAAATTTCTAATCCTTCTAGTTCACAGCACATGTTTCTCTAAAAACTAAAAAATAAGCCCCTTTTTGACAACCATTATTTCAACTCTTTATTCTACGTACTCATTTTCAACTACACATTCACACAATAAAATATTTTGCACGTAAACCCAAAACTTTTACCTCCTTTTCAACCACACATTCTCCAAAAATTCACTATTCAAAACTTTGTTTTTGCCAAATAATGGCCATCAAATAGGGGCTAATTATCTAAAAATGATCTGTAAGTTGATAATAAAAAAGGACACAGGAACAGAGAGGGAAGAACAAGAGGATAAAATAAGACAGGTATGTGGCTTCAGAACTAGCAACGCAAGAGAAGATTTCCTCTTATTTTGGTATGAAGCGTGTCTAAAAGAATGAAGCTACTTTTGTACAGGAATAAAAAAATTCAAGAATGTAGGTCGGGCAGCCAAAACTTCTGTTGTGATTTGATAATTCAATCAGATTTTTCATCACTTCTCATGCAGGTCCCATATTGACATTGGAAATGCATTGTAATATGTATGTGACTACCATAACTATGCCCTACTTTTCCTACTCGCAGTTTTCCATTCGCTTCCAAGGTCCAATCAGAATTAATGTGCATAAGATAAGTATGCACAGCACTCTCCTTTATACTTCAACTTATGTGTTCAACTACCATTATGAGAGTCAAATACCCTAGAAATGTAACCAAAAAAAATCCCAAAACTTCAACCATCTTTCCTTTCAAAGCTTTAATAAAGATAAAAACAATAAAAGTGACTGAACCTCCAATATTGCGTGAAATTCCTCTTTTGCAACCACCAGCCTATCAGTATCACTTGAATCAACAACATAGATTATGGCTTGGGTATTGGGAAAGTAGCACCTCCAGTATGGCCTGAGCAGCAAAACAATTAGATTGTGAGCTGTTGATGTAGATGTAGAAATAGCAATAGCAATTAATGAGAGTAAAATAATCAACAGACAAGTCTTGGAGTCCCTCACAAAGAGGTGACAGCAATAGAACAACTCCCAATTATTCTGGCACTATGCAGATTTTGTTAAAGGAAGGATGAGATGACCCTACAAACTAAGCACACAAGTATCATTTTCTGGAAGGTGGTTGAACTACTGTCAAGGAAAGCCAATAGAAAATATGGTCCAATATAATTTGACATCCACTACCCCATATTTCCATCTTAACAAATGACATAATTTGACTTCAAAGAACCTTATTAACCACAGCAGAATACTTTTTGTATGATGGATTGGTCTATTGCTCTTTTCTTGTGCCTATTTTTTTAGGGGTTTTAATTTTCCGAATTTTACTACTTATGTCTGAGGGATCCTAGTGTTATGAGTCTCGACTTCGCCACCGCATTTTTTCCCCTTTTTCTTTCACAAAACTCGATATGACATTTCACTAAAAAAAAGAATTAATTTATTTTAAGGATGATACAGAAAACTAAACTTCAGGATGAGAAATATCAAGTAGATCGTGCAATTTGAGAGTCCACGGTAGACTACTTTTCAACTTTTCTCATGTACACCTCAGTTTCTGCTTTATTACTGTTATATCTTGTTTCTAGGTACACAGGACAAATGATATAAGGTCATTTTTTTCTGCAGATATCTTAATCTTACATAATTCAATCAATAGACCGAGTCATATTCCATATAAATTGCAACTCTAGAAACAATTTTTTCTCCTTGTTAGGATTACTAGTCACGGATAAACGTGCATTGCACGTTATTTTAAAATACTTTATAAACGCTGTAAAAATGATATTTGAAAATCAGTGAATATTAAAAATAGTTTAAAAAACTGTTTATGTGAAATTGACTTTTTATATAATTCAATTATTTATTTACGTGTATGATAATAATTAACATTAATTTATATATATCTTACTATAATTCAATCAATTAATTATTCAAGTACATACACGTACACTTTATATATTTTGGGGGCGCGTATTTATTTTCAAGATTATTTATTTTATCATAAATTATTCTAGAGTATATAAATTATTAAAGATCATATAATTTGAGAG
>CAIGRB010020761.1:20064-35792 GCA_903798255.1 Fraxinus quadrangulata
CATAAAAAAAATTAAAGAAATTTCCCATATAATTTTTTGCTAATCTTATAAAATTTGGATTTTTCTATCCGCCCTGGACGAACAAGGGAAGCATGTGGCGCCCCCTAGAGTGACGGGGCTAGCAAAACCCATAAAATTTCTTTAAAATTTATAAAATGATTTTTTTGAAAGTTAAAAAAATTATTTATTCTAAAAGCGTTCATTTCATTTTTCAAACGCTATAAAGAAACTAAATTCGAATTGACCATGATTGATGTTAAAGAGACTTTAACATTTACTAAAAAAATATATTTAAGGGCCTCATAACAATTTGTTACTTAGAGCCTCATAAATTTCAAGATCGGCTCTGGTGATGACCAATGTAAAGTGTCGCCTTTATTCAACTTCTTTCATATCTGTTTGTTATAATCACTTATTTCATGATATTAACAATCTTTATCAACTTTTAATAATACGTTTCATAATTTTTATCAAAATCTAATAAAAATTTGATTTTTAGCAAAAATAAAGTGAGATTTACATATCACAGGGTTAAAACCATCAATGACCACCCAACTTTATACTTAGTGTCACTACAACTATCCAATTTGATTTTATTTTACTACGATCATCTAATTTCATATAACGTTTCATCATGACCACTCAATTTCATATAACATTTCATAATGTCTACCCAACTTCTTTTCAACATTTTCATTAATTTTAAAAGAGGTAAAACGATAAATTTACATTATATATAAAAAATAAATTAAAATCAAAATAAAAACTTATTTTAAAAAACGTTATGTAAAAATAAAAAATGAAATTTATTTTTTTTTTTAAAAATGTTACTTACGGTGTGTTTGAACAACATTATTTTGAAAGAATATATTTTAGAATAGTAGATTGATGGAGAATGTGTGGTTGAAAAATAAGAAAAAATTATTGCTGTGATGAAAAATATTATTTTATTGAAAAATGCATGGTTGAAAATAAGTAGTAGAATGAGAATGAAAATTATAACGTGAATCAAGCAGGGGCTTAATAAAATAAAAACTTATGTAAGAAAAAAAGTTTCTTAGAAAAATAAAATAAAAAGTTATTTTAAAAAACGTTCCATAAAAAATTAAAATAAAATAAAAATTTATTTTAAAATAAACGTTTTTTTTAAAAAAAAAAAAAACTTTTATGTTTGTTTTTTAAAATTTATTTTATATATATATAATACATAATTAGCGTTTTACCCTTTTTAAAATTAGTGAAAAGAAATTGGGCAGCCACGGTGAAATGTTTATATGAAATTAGGTACCATAGTGAAACGTTATATGAAATTGGATGATCTGAAGAAATAAAATCAAATTGAGTGACTATGGTAACACTAAGCATAAAGTTGAATGGTCATAATGAAACAAAATCAAATTGAATAGTTATGATGACAGTAAGTATAAAATTAGGTGATCATTGGTGAATTTTACTCAAGAAGAATATATATACAGAGCATAGAACATTTTAAAGAAAAGTAAAAATGTTAAAACAAAAGAAAAATGGACCAATCCACTCTCATCGGATCGGATCGGATCGGATCCTGATACCCGACCCGCTTATTTACGGGGGGGTTTTTTCATTTGTAATCTTTTGTTGGTTAGTCTCCTATTGACACTATTTCTTTCTATGACATGAACAATTAGATTTATTTATATATTTTACTTTCGAAAATATTGACACGTTGCTACCAAAATTCCTTACTTTGTCCGCCAAAGATTGAGGATGGAGGTGATCACAAGGTGGAGGAGGTGATCACAAGCAAGCACTTCCTCAGCTTGGCAAATGAGCAGTTTCCCAATACCTGTGAAAATGCAGCCTTGATGGATCTAGTCGTCTCTCCTGTACAACAATTAGTCGAGAAAGAAAGAAAATAAGTATGCAAGGAGCTATGCATAATGAAAGTTCAAAATAATGAATCGAAGGAGCATATTTATATTAGTTCATAGGACATGCGTGGTAGGGATTCCCTGAAGATTTCACACGACCCGCGACTGGTAGGTTGGCATGCTTAGTCCAAATGAATTTAATTATTTGCACTGCAGCCATGATAATTTATCCCAAGTCATTTTGAAACCATCGAAAAGACCCAACGGGACCTCATTAAACTAAACTCCAATAAATTGGCATTGACTTAGTGAACTCTTTATCAGTCGATATAATTTATTAATTTCGTTCTATTCCACTAAAAGAATTAGATTGCACTCTCAGTTTAATTGAAAATACTCAAGTTTTATAGACAATAATTTTATTCATTTGACCTATCGTTCTTACACTCGGTCAACATTTCGAACATTCAGAGTAAAGTAAAATGATCAAAATATCTCTTTTCAAATACGATAAATTAATAGTTTCGCTTAAATAATAAAATTTTCGATCCTGAATTGGCCAGTGTACTAAGTTAATCATTTCACTAAATGCATCAGATAATAATTTTTTTTAAGATCATTTAAAGCCCAATGAATATATAAAATAATAACTTCTTAAATTCATAAAAATTCATGCTAATACAAATAACAAACCTCTAATTTGACAACATTTTTTTAATACTCTCCTCATCTCATCAGTCAATGTAGATTTTTTAAGTCAATTCAAATGAGACGTCGTGATTGAAAAAGGTATGAAATTTGGAATGATTGAGGATCTTAAGATAAAGCTAATAACAATAGAAATTATGCTCCATGTGTATATGAAATAACTTGAACAATTAATCTTCAAAGATGTTAAACTTTGAAACCAATGTATGTAAATTAATGTTTCATCTTTAATGTATGTGTGCACCATTTTGTGTGCTTACGGATTAAATTTTGAATTTCAAGAGATTCAATGTTTTTTTCCTCCTGAATTTCGTACATATATTATGGTAAAATATAATACAAGTTATATAAATATAAAATACTCGGTAAATAAATATTAAATTATAGATAAATTAATAACCCCTCTAAAATAATAATTTTCTTGTTGCCAACATTATTATTTTATAGAGGTTTTATTGTATACATAAATACTCAATTCCTATTTTGTATGTTACAGTTCCATGTGATCACATAATTCAACAATCAACGTTGAACTATTGAACTTAAATTTAAGGGTAATTAGATTGCCACCACAAAATTTACTTGTTTAGCTCAATTTTATCGTTTATTTTAATGGTCATAAGTAAAATTACTTATTTAACAACACTTTTAAATATACATTTTTAACGTTAAACAATTTTTGCAGACAACACAATCATCAAATAACTTATCCACCATTTCCTTTGCAGCCGTTGTGCACGATGCAAAATTTTTTACCCTTCAATATTTTGCGTGTCTTGCAGAATGAACTACCTCGCATGAAAGTTTCTCATATAGGCCCGTTCATATTGTGACCATAAATTATATGTTATTGTAACTTACTATTTAATTACCTATTAATTAATACCATTTGAATTTTGAAAGAATTCCATATGTTTATCAAGTTTGAAAGTGCATCTTTAAAGGTTAGTAGTTCTGTATCCCTTAAAAGTAATGAGGTTTGACGGATGCCACGGGTTGCCCACTTGTAACCCTGGGTATCTGGTGATTGAGCTTGCTGATCAACCCATATTGCAGTAATATTGTAGCTGTACAAGTTGACAACTACCATGCTTTTTCATCTTGTTCCACTGACAATTAAACCTTCCATAGAAACACTGCTCACAGTACTATCACTAGGCAAAAACAATCTCAATATTTGAGATCTTTGAAGATATTTAATTTATTTCCCTTGCTTCATTAAGCTAAAATTTTCACTGGTATTTCTAGTCACAACTTGTAAAAAGAGAACAAACTACAATAACATAGAATGAAATGCAACATTAAATGCAATTAAGTACCTATAACTTCAGAATTTTAATATATTGCTATAGAAAAACATGCCCAGTAGAAAGCAACAGATTGAAACAACAACAGAAACATGTATAAAGCAATTTAAATGTGACGGTGTACATAGTAAATATTCAAACCAATCGCCAAGTTCAAAACTGAAAGATTTTAATGTACAGGTAGCTAAAGAAGGAAGTTATCTATCATATGTTGAACCACATCAGCACCATCAGAATTCAACCAGTAGCTCTTAACCTGAAGCATAAGGAATATAAATGTTAGAAGCAAATGGAATGAAGACAGAAAGTGGAAATGCTAAATGTACAAAATACATCGAAAGAAATGAAATGATTATAGGAGAAGTAACTTTTAGGCGTACAAGCATCTTTAAGTGTGTAACAGATAACTTCATAAAAATGTGATACTGAAACCAGAAAATGAGCAAATTATTACTACATGATGAAAATATAAGAACTACAGACAGCGAAGAGCTATTAGTCTCTTGATGATTTCCCAAAGATAATGATAAATGACAAGAAAACTTTGGAAAATCCCTGATATGTCAGAATTCAAACCCACACTATCAGCTGACGCACTAGAATAAAACCTAAATACCCCACCCCCAACCCACATCTTACACTCTATTCCAGAACTCATATATTTGACATTCAAAGGAGTTTATACACAACACTCCTACATGATATCTCATTCGTGGGTAGGACACCTAGAAACTTAAAATGTGTATAGCATGAATACAAGTAAAAATGCAAAAAGCACGCAACAAGGCATAATATAAAGCATAAACAAATAGGTTTTCCTAAAATGGTTTTAACGGTAAAAAGTTATTTTGCACTAGAATAAAAGGGAAAAAGCAGAATTTACCAATCGTTATCAGTCTACAGGTTTACAATGTTATAACAACAGAGTGATCGAAAACAAGCTATTCTAGATGAACAATGCATCTGTACAGTGGCAAGAACGAAGACCATATGAACACTCAAAATTACAAGATGGATAGATGACAGACTAAATATGCACTCCAACGTGCAGAGGAAAATTTTAAAGAAAGGAATTGTTTTTGAGGATTGGCTAAAATTAATGTCTTATTCAATCGGAACTTCATTAATTTAACATTTTTCACCAGGTGAAGATTTGACTCAAAGATAACACAGTGAGTATCACAATCCACACTGGCATCAGTCTTGAAAAATTGAAATGTCTACATAATGAACCCAAAATATAATAATTAAAATCTTGTAATTGCAGGTTATTGTCCTGCAGAGATCATAATTATTGGAAGCTTGCCTGAATAGTATTATGAGCAACATATCGTTGTCTGCTTTTATGAAAGCTAACATCGACGCGTTCCCAAGAAACTTGATTGAGGCCTCTAATCATCTCCTCTACATATAAAGGAAATTTTTAGTCAAAGCCAAAATAAGAAATAGGACCTCTAATTTTACAATATAAACAGATGCTGTAATAAGGGCCAGTAAACCTTCCAAGTTAATGACTTGGGTTCCAACAGAGGAGGACATTTTGCTAGCAACGTCTCCATAATTTCTTTTTTCAATGTGTGCAATATGAGGATACTTCATATCATTCAAAAGAAGATTCTCCTGTGGAAGACAAGAAGGAAGAATCATCCTATGAATTTCCCTTCATAAATGATGTATGATAAGATCAATTCAGACAATCATATATCACGTAAAAAGAGATAAAAACCTTTGGAAGTTCATCTTGGCGGCGGATCGATGAAGTTCTCCATCCAACCACATCTTAGGTATTATTAGTAAAGGTAAACATAAAAAAAATCGTGCAAGTAAGTTATGTAATCATACTGTTACAATAAAAGCAATTTGATCCCTGTAAAGGATACGATCATAGTTTGCATTGGCATATGCCACGCGTCGCTTAAAGGAACGTAAAGCTGACCTACATGTGTGATAAATAATGCTGTTACCAGAAAATAGTAATAACATCGAACATTTTACACCGCCAATATGTAGAGAATCAGGTGAAATGTTCAATACTAACATGAAATGAAGGTCATCTCCATCATTGACCATTCGAAGTAGAAGTGGAGGTCTCCCATCATCATTGTCAGTGAGGAACAAATGCTTTCCAGATCTCCCAGCTATCCAGTGTGCAGTTAGTGATGCCCTTTTCTCCAGAAAAGGAAGACCACAAAGGAGAGGGAGCTAAAGAAGCACAAGTGATGGAAGATGAAATATGATAAGAATCACTATGATTAAATGCATCAACCATACTACGAATAACGAACCTTCAACCTATAGAAAGCTATCACATTGTGATTGGGAAAAAATCTGAGGTATTCAAAAATCAATATGAAGAGCACAAGTAATCAAATAATGGAAAAATGTACAACTTTATTGTATGAGTACTGACAATACCATCCTTGGGTACCATTAAGGTCGAAAACGAATCTTGATCATTGAGTTAGTGACATTGGAATGAATTAATTCCAAATGTTACTAAATGAAAGTGGAAAAGCCCACATAGGGAATAATAATAAATAATTAAATAGAGTTTATACAGAATAAGATAAACTGTTAAGCTAACCTGTTTATGCCCTCTTGAACCCAAATGTGGGGTTGCAAATGTTATGAAGTTCATGGGTTCTAGTCCAGCAATCCCCGCTTCATAAAACTGGTCAATGAGTTGCCTAGCAGTGTTAGCTCCCTCTCTTACGAAGTTTTCAGGATCACTTGCAGATCTCATTCTCATAGGACATTCATATAGCCTCCCAATGGCATACCTTGCAACAAGTCCACCCAAGGAGTGAGCCACAAACGAAATTTTTTGGACCCCATGCCAACGTCTGACAACATCTTTCACCTGCACCATGTGTTGCAGATCATTTCAATAACTAGAAAGTTAAAATCTTGAGCTTTAGGGATATCCAGTATATTTCAGAAAGAAACTGTGATAAACATTCTATTACTAAAGTACCTCTTCAGCTAGCCTCTCACCCATCAGATCAACGCCATCAAAAGTCAATCTTGAAGGATTGCACTCGCTACCTACCATCAATTTATGCCAACAAAAATATTGTGCTGCTAATAAGAAACTTCAGCAAAAAGTTAAGACCTGATGTAATCAAATCTTCATAATGAACTTAGATTCTAACAGAGAAGATTCAAAATGTGCACTTTAGGCGATACATAAGTTATGTAGTTAAGTAAATACAAAAACCTCAGACTAGAGAAAAAAAATGGATCAAAATGGAAATCTTTGCTCAGAAAGCAGACCAACTTTAATAGATATGCAAGGTTGGATCTATCCCACTTTGGGAATTAAGCAAAGAGGTCAAAGGTAGGGCATATCCCATTTTTATAGGTCAACAAAAATGGATAGGGCTTATTGAATAGGATCGAATGAATGAAGGAAATCAATTCACATTATCTGACAAATTTCTTTTTTCATTTCAGTTTAAAACCTGAGTTTTAGCTATTTAATAGCATGTTATGAACCAAAGGCTATGCAACCCTAATTCTTTAGAGCACTCAATAAAATGCTAAATGCAAATGAAGTTTCGTGATGTGATCAAATTCACCAGATAGGGAAACCAAACCAAGATGTAGTAATGTACACTTACGATGAACAATAAGTTTATCAGGAAGCTGCTTCACAAACTGGTCAGCAGCATATCTCCAATCTGCAGCACTGAACATGTGAAAAAAATTGAGTAAAAAGTTGATATATTCGAGTGTCGAAAGATGAAGATTATAGTCACAATCCCCAACTTACAAGGAAAGCTTTTCAGGTACTGTAGCATAACCCACCAATGACTATTAGGTTCCATGTATATAGTTCTTAATCTAGTCATTTGGGTTTTGAGTTCTAGTTATTTTAAATGGAAAAGCATTCTTATCATAATTTTTTTTTTACAATCAAGTTGTTTTTTCAAGAGTTAATATAAATAAAACATGCAAAGAAGGTAAGTGCGACACTGATTAATAAAACCTAGCAAAGTATGAATTAATAAATAACACAAGTGTCATCACGAAGTTCTCTCATCCTGAAGACATGAACAACTTCCAAAAATTTGAAATAAGTATTTTTTTTTTAAACAAGTATAGCCAAAGAGTTAAATATCCCAATAGATCTCAAGATCCATGGATAAAAGTTCGCACATTTCCATTGGAACAAAGCCATTTCAATTGAATCATAATAACCCTCCTTCAGACATTAGTTGTTGTTGATCCAAAAAAATGAGCCAACAGATGTCGGGCCAACTCTACCGGAGAAACGGTGAGAATGGAGGCAAATTTGGAAGCGGGGAGTGCTTTATGGCGAGAGACAAAGATGTTCGAACTCCGACGGGTGAAACAAAGGTAATCACGCTAACAATAATCACCGTATGAGAACAAAACTACTAACCAAAGATCTTGCTAGAATATGTGGAATGATAGAAAACAAAAGGAGTATTGAGATTATAAGACCATTGACTAATATAAATTTTTCTACCAAGTGTATGATATAAAAATGGAAATACAAATGTTTGTAAAAGAATTTTGTCATATTTCTTCTTGATTCCATATTTAGGAGTTCAAGACACGAGAAGATGATCATTCTAACTCCAATTTTTCCAACCCTTTCTAAGTTACAAAGAAGATCTATATATATTGTCTTAGCCAACGCGGTGTCTGTTGGATCAGAACCACGTGGCCTCATCTCCTTAATTGGGACTTCACATCAGCGTCTATTCATACAATTAATACATTGATAAAGGGTTAGCCGCCCTACACAATAGACTGACGCCGTGACAGGTTAAACCTATAGCCTCTATCCACTGAAAGCTATCCTTCTTAAGGGGGTCTGTCAAGGGCTTTGCTATTACTCCATATCCTTTGATAAATTTCCTGTAATATCTCGTTAACCTCATGAAGCCCCTCAGCTGTTTAACGTTATTAGGCTTAAACCAAAGCTGCATTGCCTCTACCTTGCTTGGTTCAGCTGAGACCCCCTTTTGACTGATTATATGGCCTAAATATTCAACATCTAATTGGCCGAAACTACACTTGGATTTGACATATAGTTGGTGTTTCTGCAATATCTCCAACATTGTGTTGAGATGGTGGCAATGAGTGGTCAAATTAGAACTATATACAATGCCATAAAAAAATACAAGCACATATCTCCTTAGCCGGTCCTTGAACGCCTCATTCATGAGACTTTGAAAGGTAGTTGGGGATTGGTGATGCGAAAGGGCATCACCTTAAACTCATACAACCCTTGGTGAGTCTTAAATTCAGTTTTATGAATATCTCCCTCAGTGACCCTGATCTCATGATAGCCTACCCTGAGATCAATCTTGGAAAAGTACTTTGATCATGTAGTTCATCTATGAGAGGCATTGAAAACTTATCCTTGATTGTTAGGCTATTCAATTGCCTACAATCCTATGTTGCTCGGACTTGAGTACAGGTATCGGGTACGGGTACGTATTTAAGTGTCGGATTTTTTATTTTTTAAAATTGAGGATATAAGGACATAGCTAAAAATAGTCCAAATTTCGGATACGAGTACGTAGATACGTTTTTGAAATTTCAATTAATATTTTTTTTCCAAAAACTTCATATGTAAAAAGAAATTTTAAATAATAATTCAATTATAAATTGTTAAAAGATAAACATGTCACTTAAAAATCAACTAGAATTTATTAAAACATCTTTCTTTTTTTTAGCTTTTCGTATAAACATTTAAAAAAATGAGGAAACTAAAATTAATCAAAAATGTTATTTGATTGCTTCTATTTTGTCAAGTGTTGAAAAAAATATTAATTTTAAAAAATGCTATTAAATTGTTCTAAGAAAATCATTTATGTTGATTTTATAATTATCTGTCAATCATTTTGGCAAAAAAAAAAATCATAT
Organism: Fraxinus quadrangulata; assembly: GCA_903798255.1. Classification (NCBI taxonomy): domain Eukaryota; kingdom Viridiplantae; phylum Streptophyta; class Magnoliopsida; order Lamiales; family Oleaceae; genus Fraxinus; species Fraxinus quadrangulata. Next base: position 29,831 of record CAIGRB010020761.1, read on the forward strand.
TTTAAAATTTTTAATCATGATATTTTTCTAAACTAAAATGATCTTATCTAGATCAAAAAAATCAAAAGCATACTTAAAAACTAATAAACATTATGTAATTTGCTTAACTAATAAGGTTGTAAAATTAGAAGAAAGAGATAAATAAATACAATCAATAAGTTTGTAAGACTGTAAATATACTTCAACCACAATGGATATTTTTTTTTTTTAAAAGCAATATTTAAATTTTTTTTTTTTAAAAAGTACTGTTTTAAAGCCCAAAAGGCCCAAAACTTAAAACAAAATACAGGCCCAATACAACAACCCTTCATCTTCTTCTTCGTCCTCCTTGGCGTTTCTTCTTCTGCACCTATGGCGGCAGCAGTTCAACCGGTTATGGCCGTGTCTGGTTGAAATTTGCCGTGTCCAACCCGTATTTCATATCTATACCCGTGTCTTGTCGTGTTGACACAGGTATGTCGACGAAAACGAAGGTTCCGAGCATCACAGCTATAATCAACACAAAACCTCCATGATCCATCCTTTTTCTCAACCAAAAGGATTGGAGAAGCAAAAGGATTGTTACGACTTTTATGATTCCACTCTCCAGCATCTCCTTAACCAACTTCTCTATTTCTGAATAAAAGGGCATCTATGAGCCCTAATTCTAAATGGTTGAGATCCCTCTTTTAATAGAATACGGTGGTCATGTGAGTTGAGAGGAGCAGTTCCTTTGGCTCTTCAAACACCCTTGGGAATTGATGAATAACATCGAGTACCCTGATAGGTTTATCCTCTTTTCCCTCCTCCCTAATAGTATACAGCTGCACAACCACTCCATAAAAATTCTTGCTAAACAATCTTTCTATCTCTTCCACTTCCATTATCTTGACGGGGTGTTTTGGCATTTCACTCTTCAACTCCACCTCTTCATTGTTGTTCTTGAATATAATACATCCTTGTATAAAGCCAAAGATAATTGGACCAAATTGGCTCATCCAATTCACCCCTAACACCATATCACTTTCCGCAAGCTTAAGAGTTCTTAGCTTGTACTGAAATTCCCGGCCTTGTACTCTCCAACATAACGGTTGACACATACAGCTTTACTTTTCAGTTTGTCACTATTGGCTACCTTAACTGTCACAATGTTGGTCTCATCAGTAGCACATTCCAATTCTCTAGCTAATTTTTCATCAACAAAACCGTGGGTGCTCCCATTGTCAATCAAGTAGACACCTTTCTCTCATTGGGCTACCCTAAGAACTCTTATGGTTTTGTGCTTCAAATCCCCAGCCAAGGCATTAATTGATATCTCAATGATCTCTTCACCCCTAGTTCTCCTTCAGTCCTAGAACCTTTATCCTCAGTTTGTTGACTTTCTTCATCCTCATCCACCAATATAAAGTTCAGGGACCTATTTTTGCACACATGTACTATAGTATATGTAACAATCTGAGTTTTTATACTCAAACCGTTAGCTTACGTATTGTTCACTCTGGGTGTGCCTATGCCCACTTACCCCTCACAACTTTCTATAGCATCCTCTACGATTCAAACTTAAGATATCTGTCTAATGAGAGATTTAAGTTGAATTCTTGTACAAATTGGACAACTACGTAAGCTAATAGTTTGGATATAGAGATCCGAGTCGTTACAAAAAATGCACATTTTTTGCTTTTTTTGTAACAACCCGACTTCTATGCACGAGTCGTTATATCATACGTACTGTCCGCTTTCAATTTTCAATTGGTACTAGAATTCAACTTAAATCGCTCATTAAACAAAGATTTTGAGTTCGAATCTTGAGGGATGCGATTGAAATCTATGAAGGGTTAAGTAGACAAAAGTCCACCCAAAGCGGACAGTACGTATGATATAATGGCTCAATGATAGAGGCTGGATCGTTACAGTATACTTCTCATCACACTTGTAACAGAGTCACAAGTTTCTTATGGTTTGAAAGTGAGTATGTGTGAGTTTTGTAATTGTTTGGTGGTTTATTGGTTTTGGGCCATGGTTCCTTAGCTTTGGTTTCATCCGGAGGTTTTGGAGGGTAGGGATTCCATATGTTTGGTGAGAAGCTTTTGATTTTTGGAATCTATTAATGGCTTGATGGTGAATTCCTGAAAGCTAGCAACTTCAAAGGCTTTGGATAAGGTATTGGGTTTCATCATTTTAACCATGGATGTTATCTCCCCTTTCAATCTACTGGTAAACACAAAAATATGGCAGGATTTTGGAACATGGGGTAAAGGTAGCATAACTTGGGCTTTCGAATCTTCAAATTTCTCCTGGTATTCAGTTATTGAACCCATCTGCTTAATCTTGCTAAACGTCTCAATCACTTCCTCCCTAGTAGTTTCTGAAAACCTCCTGCAAAGTTCCTCAGACAAAAAGCTTTAATCAGCCTCAAAATGGCTTGCAAGGAATCCATCAAACCATATAGCCTTCTCTTTCGAATACATCTCTGCAACTCCCAATCTAAGTTCATCTGGGATTTCATGGAGTTGAAAATATTTTCTAGCCTTCCTCAATCATTCCCTGGATCCTTCTCCCCCAAAGTGTGGAAAATCAATTTCAGGGAGTCTACTATTTCCATTGACTTCACCTCTAATATGAACACTATTCTCATTGCTACTAGCCCCTTGTGTAGATATCACAATGCCAGATCTCAAATTAATAATAGACCTTTCTATTCCTTTGCTTTTGTATCCATGACTTGTGAATGCCCAGTCCAATATGCCTACTCTAATACCAATTTGTTATGAGCTGAACCTAACCTCGCAACTCACAGCCACAGTCGATCAACAATACAACTCTCCTCAGCTGAATTAGCTGAAGAGATAAACCAATTAAAGTAAAACAAAACTGAGGAAGGATGAATGAGCAAAATAAGAAGTGAGAGGAGATGGAAATTTGTACTACTTAACAACTCAACAGATTTTTGCAGATTACACGAACTGATTTCCTCTACGCACATGATTCTGTATCTATAGCCTTTCCTTACAAGATGACAGTCGTATTTTCCACAACAAACGTATAAAAAAGATTTAATTAACTATTACAATTTATTTGAAACAAAACAGCGTTCTCTTGTTTAATGCCAAACGATGTCACATTGCCATTCAAAATTCTCTTACTTCAGTCGGTCTTCTTCTCCTTCCGTTAGGTTCAGGCATTAGTTTTAACACCGCTAATTTGGCGCAAAGTTTAAGAAAGATCACCTAGTTACCCTGTTTCAATTCAAACTTACTCTCTGCTTTTTATCACATGCTTGAAATTAGGTATAAAAGCGTAGGATGGACAATTCAAAATCCGGAGGGGAGAGGAGGAAAAAAGTGAGTCAAGCAGAGGAAATTTACTGCACAGTTACTTGACAAAATTTCATTTGCAATCATAATAACAATTATGAATCCCTAATCCCCGATTGGTCGCTACGCCATTTATAGCTTAATTACAATAGCAAATGATACCATTTCTAGAAATGTAATTCACAAGAATCACTGTAAAACACACAACAACACTAACTATTATTTACCTGCCAATGATGCCATTTACCATGATGACAAGATGATCTGGCTGCATCTTAGACCCGGCGGCGGTGGCAGCGTCGTCAAAAACGTCTACACCGCCACTAACAGACTCTGCTTCCACATTTTTATCCTTCTTTGAATTGTGCCCTAAGCACCCTCTGCTCAATTTTCTTATCAAATCCATTCTTCCACTCTCATCCACCCACAACAGTCTAAAACCCTTTTTCTTTCTTGGCTTAGGAGTAAATCTTAAATTGAAATCCACCACTTGACAAGAAAATCTTGGAACTGATGAGATGGGCTTTGGGTTTGGAGTAGCATGTCGAAAAGGGATTTCGTTAATGGCGCTCATACGAGAAGGCTCAATAAAAAGAGAGAATCATGAATAGTTAGGAGAGAGGAAAAGGGAATGACAATAATAATGGAAGTGAAGATTTTTATGGATTTTAAACTGAACAGATGGAGTGGTAAATACGCGATGGTGTTGGGGTTAGATTTTATACCGTTAGTTGGAAGGTTTCTTGATTTGGATTTAGAGTATCAAGAAAATGAAACAGGACTTTGACAAAAATCACGACAGTTGAAAAAACAGATGGTGGCGTACTTCATAATTTGATGAACAATTCCCACAAATTTTAAACGTGCTTTATTGTAATTTGGCACATGACATTGATTAATATTGTTTTTTGACTACTAACTCTGTACTTTCTATTATTAAAAATTGCAATTAGAAAGAAATCGTTGGCTGAATATCGAAGAATTTTTCTATAGGTACCCCCATTTTCATTTAAAAAATGGATTAATAGGAGAAAATCCTTAGAAATATTTTTATTTGCGATATATTTTTTATTTATTGAAAATCGCAAAAATATTCCTTATTTGAAACATTTTGTACGAAAAATTTTACACCGTTAAATTTGTAGTTAAAAACAGTAAAAATGCTAAAATTAAAAAGTAATAGTTGTTATAAAGAAGAGAATAAGAGAAGTCAATAGATTTATGTGTATTTTATTAAGAACCAAAGTCCTATATTTATAGGTATGAATTGGGGATACAATGGTAATAATTTCTAGGGTTGCAGGGGTACAAGCGTCATTCACATTAAACCCTAATTTAGTTTCATTTTACAACACTCCCCCTTGAATGATGCATTATAAAATATCTGCCTCGTTAAAACCTTGTTTGATAAAAATTCAATGGGACAAAAAGAACAGATGAAGAAAAAAGAGTACAGTTATTTTGAAGTATTAAAGATAAATGCTGTCTCATTAAAATTTTACTAGGAAAATCCAGTAGGATAAAACCTAAGCGAAGGAAAAAGAGTACAGCTACTCCCCTTGATGTTGATCACTCAATCTTTGAGTCAATGCATTCCAATCTTGTGAACTAATTTCTTGAATGTAGATGTTAGCAGTGTTTTTGTAAATAAATCAGCCACATTGTCACTTGAACGAATTTGTTGAACCTCGATGTGGCCATTCTTCTGAAGCTCGTGTGTATGAAAGAATTTTGGAGAAATATGCTTCGTCATGTCACCTTTGATATAACCTCCTTTGATTTGTACAATACAAACAACATTATCTTCAAACAAAATTGTTGGACTATCTTTTGTTGAAATTAATCCACATGATGTTTGGATATGATGGGTCATGTTCCTCAACTATACACATTCTCGACTAGCTTCATGGATTGCAATAATTTCAGAATGATTTGAGGATGTTGCTGTCAATGATTGCTTCACAGATCTCCATGATATAGCTGTTCCTCCACGTGTAAATACGTATCCTGTTTGTAATTTAGCTTTATGTGGGTCAGAGAAATAACCTGCATCTGCATATCCTACTAAAGGAGATCTCGACTTTTGAGAATAAAATAATCCAAAATCAATAGTACCCTTTAGGTAACGAAAAATATGTTTAATATCATTCAAATGTCTTTGTGTTGGTGTAGAGCTATATCTTGCAAGAAGATTTACAGAAAAAATTATGTCGGGTCGAGTGCAATTTGCAAGATAAGTTCATTCTCCAATTGCACTAAGATATGGTACTTCAGGACCAATAATCTTTTCTCCATCTTCAAGTGGATGAAAAGGATCCTTATATCAAGTGATCGAACAACCATAAGTGATGTTAATGGATGTGCATTATCCATGTAAAATCGTTTTAAGACTTTTTCTGTATATATAGATTGATGAACAAATAATCCTTCTGGAAAATGTTCAATTTGCAATCCGAGACAGAATTTAGTTTTCCCCAAATCTTTCATCTCAAATTCATTTTTCAAATAATCTGCAGTCTTGTTGAGCTCTTCGGGAGTCCCATATATATTATAATATTATTTTGAGGGTAAATACCTTTTAGGTTATGGACATTAATCACACAAAGAATATGACTCATTAAAACCTTATTAGGAGAAACCCTGTGAGAAAAATCCTAATAAAAAAAAAA
>CAIGRB010020764.1:19646-34683 GCA_903798255.1 Fraxinus quadrangulata
ATAAATAAATTTTAATAAAAACCTGATTTTTGAAATTTAAAACCTCCATCCTGAATTTTGAAATGGTATATACTAAAAACCTGGTTTATGTATTGTTCCCTAAGTGTTAAATAATAATTGGATTGGACAATTTGGATCCGAGTTATTGGGCCCAAACTATTTAAAGCTTCAATTATATAGGTCCAATTAGGTGTCTTTGATGGTTTTTAATTAAGTGGGAATTATATTGATCCAGATTTTTCAAGATTTGATTTCAAATATCTGATATGATATTTATTATTTCAAATGCCAGATATTTACATGAGTAATAAATAAAGTAGGTATATATTTACCATATTTGAGTTCCGTGTATGAAAATGCGAAGAAAGCTTCCACGTTAAACCTCCATTTCACCCAAGAAAATCACGATCGTCTTCTCCATAAATGGAATAGCGGTGTTCTCCATTTCAACCACAAAACCCACTATCTTCTTCCCCCCATTATCATATTGTGACCTCGGTCAAAGAACCCTTCCAAGTTAAACTTTCATTTCACCCACAAAACGTACATTCGGCTTCTTCACAAACTGAATAGCGGTCTTCTCCGTTACATCTATAAAATTCATTTTCTTCTTCCCTATTATCGTATTGTGACCTACGCGTACTCGTCAAACGGTTTTCATGATTCTTTCAAAAAATACCAAACATTGAAAATAGTTTTAACAAGGAGCAATGATCTCAAAAACCGAGATAAGATTGTTTAAGAAATCGAGAAGAAAGGTGGAGAAAAGAAAATGGATGAAAGGAAGTAAAGATGCGATACTTCAAACAAGTCGCAAAACCCCACTAAAATCGCGAAATACTTGTGTTCGAATGGTAAATTAATCTTTATTTGATTTTGTTATTTGGAAATACATATTTAACATATGTTGGGCGTAAATGGTTTGGGTAGTCGTACAATGTTATGATTTGTGACCTCATATAACACATCGCTGCAGAAGTTCAAAGCTTCATCGCTATCAAGTGCCAACATAAGTCCAAAGATCCACCAATCAATCAAAAAGTCCAAACCATGCATTCTTATGATTACTGACGAATGGTTAGGCCACTCCAGCGATATCGAGGATGAGGATGATGATTTTGTTGATCCACCTTCGAAAAGACAGAGAACATCATTTTTTGTTCGTACTTCGATGGATCCTTCGATCAAGCCACACACCGCGTACATTCATTCACTGGTGGATGAGGGTCCATCAGCTCATATGTTTCTACCTCCAGCAGCACATGTAAATGGATCAAATGTATGTTGCTATCTTTAATTTTAAATGCTGTTATATTTTTTAATTTATCATTTTTGAGTTTTTTATTCGTGTTCATGGTTTGAATTTCAAATGTTCATATTAATTCTAGGTCAAGTTTCATATTTTTCGCTTTCATATGCATTTTAAGAAAAGGTCACATAACATTTTATTGAAGTTACAACTGAATATGAACTTGTCACAAATGTTTCATACAAGTTCATATTTTAAACAATTGTTATTGACGTACTTCACATGTACATATGCATTTGTGACATATCATTGTGAATTTGGCACATGTTATGTAGACAAGTCACAAATATAGAAGCATTGATCACATGCCATAGTGTTCAAAGTCACAGACAAATGTGTATGTGTCACACATGATTCATATACCAAATACCTTACATTATTCATGTCATTGATATATATCAAATTTCATAGGCGTTGGAAAGTTTGAAAAATGAAATTAGTGAACTCCAAATGAAAAATAAGGAGCTCTCTATGCAAATGAATGATGTCAATGCACATTTATCATCAATAACGGCTGACAGGTATCACAAGATAAATATAATTGTTCGTATGCAAGGAGAAATCAGGTCAAACTTGTTGGAGATGAAGTTAGAAATGAACTTTCTTTTTGAATCTATGACTGTAATGATCTCAAGCTCTATGGATCAGATTCTAAACTTATTCAAAGAAAAAAATGATTTGCCTAATGATGGAGCTAGAAACATTCAGGAAGAAGTAGGTTCATTCTACTACCAAGGTTTGACATCTTCATTTGCAACTTTTTAACTTTTCATATATAAATGTGTCATTATAGGGAAAAATGTTGAAGAAACTGTTGACAAGAAAGTATAAGGTAAGTTGTACCTTGAGAAGCAATTATTCAACTCACCGATGTTCGAACCACCGTCATTTGATTTGGGGATTGGTTATACCCAACCTACTCCTAACGTTGGCAACATTGGGTCACAGTTGGTTCAATCAAAACAAGTTCAAGAACAAGTTGATATTGTAATTGCCCGTATAGTGAAAGACACAGAATGTGAATATCATGAGGTTTCTGGTTAAAAAATCTCACTTAGGCACATATATTATATTTTACCTCTCATAGGTCACAAAATTAACTACTGTGTAATATTTCACTACATTACAGGTATCACCCATTTTTGCACCCACATCCAGTTGCTGTTGAAGCGTATCTCTAGATCGGCACGAATATTACAGTTTTCTTTCTTCTAACGAAGGGAATCAAAGCAAGAGTTTTGGAAGTATCATAATTTTTCGATATTAAAATTAGCATGTAGATAATGCTGATGTTGCAGCATTTCATAGTTGGTTCCATAGAGGTTAAAAACAACAAACAAGTACGTATGACATTATTTTGTGAACTACAACGTAAACCCATTCCAAATAAGGATAACTAATTTATTATTTGATTCTCTTTATAGGAAAAAATTCATAGATGCCGACGATGTCATTAAACCCCCTTTTTATATTAGCATATTCGTCGTAGGCAACAAAACATGGTGGCATGAACTCATTTCGCCAAAAGTGTCGTTGAACAACTCGGCATATCATTCTATATATGTATTATAGCATTTGTACTGTATCACATATCGTATATCACATATTGTATATACAAATCACCGACATTATGTTCAGGTCACATTAATTTCATACAGGTCAGAGATCATCATTGTTCATTAGTCACAAGTCATGCACCTTAGGTCACATACCATCTATACAAGTCACATACATTATGGTCAGGTCACATTAATTACATTCAGGTCACGGAACACATGGACATGTCACATATCATACACAAACATCATTGTTCTTTTAGATCTTGAAAACTAATCAGTGTTAATTATTTTCTATTGTGACAGCAAATGGATTCATGCTTCTATTACATTCGTCAACTAGCACGTTATGGCCAGAATATCAAGTTCAAGGCTACCACAACTGACTCATACTTTCAGGCCACGATCAAAAACATATATCCTAAATTCAAAAAGGATCCAAATGTTCTACTCACATATACAAGGCTGATGAATGATATCACTGGAATCAAAATACCATTGAGCAGTCCATGGACTGAAGTACACCAAATCTTAATGCCCATTTTGCCTACAAACAAGGCTCATTGAATTTTGGAGTTGCTTGTTATTAAGGCTCGAGGATTGATTATATTCAATTCAGCTAAGAGAACTTTCACGGATGCAAGTGTGATACGGGGAATCGAACTATATTTGAAAAGTATCCCTCATCTGGTGAATGCAATTAGAATATGGAATAGAAATTCAGATGATAATTCGATTGAGGTTAGGCTTGCGCTAGGTTATGAGGGGCCACAGCAGCAAAATGGGTATGTTTGTGATAATTATTTTAATGTATTATTTGACTAAAGAAATATCCGTTTTGTGACCACCATTTCAACGTAAAAACTAATAAGCCGACTTTCTTGTTTTTCAACCATGATTGCAGCATATTTGCGATCAGATATGCTAAATATGTTCTTCATAATGAATTTCAATCCATGCAAAAGGATTTTGATGCTACCAGTGCACGGCCGGATATAGCTGCACTACTTTATAAATACCATGAAATGAAGAAGGCCACCAAGGTGATAAATGGAAATGCTGAGGGGGTGGAGTTGTATAATGAATGTTGAGTCTGTCACTGAACATTGATGTAATTATGTTGTGGCAGGGGAACATAAACAATGATTACATTTGAAGTTTATGAATGTTCATGATGTTATGAAATCTTATTTCACTACTTATATCTATTACATTTCATTATTCTAGAGTCGATATCACAAAATAAATATCAACATGTCACAGATCAATATTATAAATGTTTAATATCAACAAGTCACAGATCACTATTGTAAGTGTTTAAATGTAATAGTTTATTAATGTGTGCAGGTCACGGATTATTTTCTTGATGTAACATACTGTTTACAAGTCACATGTTATTGACAATAGGTCACAAACCAGTATAAGTCACAATTACATGAATATCATGTCACACAATAATACTTAGACCTACAAAACTCACATCAGTTCTCAAATGTCAAGTCTTATTCAGTCTGAATGAATATTATTTGAATGAATGACATAAATTTACATTATGTGCCTAACACTATCCACAGTTATAACTACAATCTTGAATACTATAACTACTATCAATGTGTAGCATCAGTTGACATCGTATTGTTTGCATGTAACTATGAACTCTTTTGTTACTTAATGGAACCTAGTTGCAGCACGACCTACAATTGTCACCATTTTGATCACAACGTCCACATTTAACAGTTATTTCCCCTTCACATGATGATCTCTTCATCTTTTGTAAAGGTCTTCCTGAACTTCTTTTTTGGTTAGGTACTAAAACAATTATGTCTTTTACTTCATCGAGCACTCTCCAGTTCCAATTAGAAATATAGTATCATAGTACGCGTTCAAGTATGCCTCTCTTGAGTAATAGTATGAAAAATAATCATATGGATCCTTCTTCATCATTGCAATGACAACCAATGTGTGTACACATGGTAACTAATATACCTGAACATCCTGCACGTACACGTATGTTTTTCTATATCGATGATGAAAGATAAGCATTCACAACTTATGAAAAACATGGTGTGATTTGCAGGAGACACCTGCAAATAATGATCGTTAATTTACTTATACTAATGAGGTCCCTAGATGCACCTTTTCAACTTCATTCTTGATACTTTTGTAGCGATCTGATACAATACACAAGCTATCCCTATTTCCATATGTCTTCTTCAAGTTTTCAAAAAATCACAATCAAGACCTATCGTTCTTATTATCTCCAATTCCAAATGCAAGTATGAATATTGTTGTTAGCATCATGTGTACAAGCTGTGAAAAGTGTACCACCATAATGTCCATTCAAATACGTTCCATCAACTACAATGACTGGCCTAAAGTGTTCCCAACCTCTAATTGATGCACCTAGGACCACGAAGCATTATTGAATCTATTGTGACTATCAAGCTCCAGTCATATGACCGTACTTGGATTTGTTTGATAAAGTATATAAAAGAAGCTTGGTATTTTCATGAAAGAATCTCTAGGATCCCCCATAAGCATCTTCAATGTTTTCTCTCGAGATCTCCAAACCTTTACATAATTCAAAGAAACTTCATATGTATGTAACATGTCGTTACATATATAGTTTGGAGTGTATATTGTTTGTGAGGAGGTGTACTTGTATTTGATGCAAAATGACATAACTATGGTTAAAACCTACCTGTAAGATCCCAATACTATATTCGAAGAACATGTGTAACCATCTGTAATCCTCCAATCTTAAACATCTTTGTTCTCCCTAGTGGTGGTAATGGGCCAAGCTGAGGCGGCTCGACCCATATACCCACGAGCTCGGCTCATGCTCGGGCTTGGCTCGTTACAAATACCTGAGCTCGTGGACTGCTCATAGGCCGAGCCGAGCTTTAGCTCGCGGCTCGATTTTTTTTCTTTTTAAAGATAAACTATTTTTAAATTTTTTTTTTACCGTTGAGCCTACGAGCCGCTCGTTTTTTGACGAGCCGAGCCAGCCCACTTGGTTCGAGCTCGAGCTCGTCTTTTGACAAGCCCGAGCGGCTTACGAGCCTGTTTTGATGAGCCGAGCGGTCGAGCCGACGAGCCGCTCGGCTCGTTTGACACCTCTAGTTCTCCCCAATTTTGAAGATTTTCATATCCAATTACACTCTTCTTGTGAACACCTGACAAAATATTCTTTCTTGTCCGAACGAACAACGAACAACCATGAATTCAAATATGCATTGTATTGCAAACAAAGACAAGCTCAATTTCAGAATTTTCTTATCACGAAAAATTCTTCCATTTTCAATTTGCATACCATTAGGAATAGAGACAACTGTGACTTCATCTCTGACATTGTGACTTGAAAGATTATCTGTTCCATTGCATATGTTTGATGACAAATCCATTAATGAAAATATAACACCGCTGGAGTGTACGTCAGCTGGAACCATCCATGACTTCTCTGCACTTTCCATAGTTGTGACCTCAGCGTTTATCGGATATTTGGAAGGGTCACGATCCATGTACTTCAGCATTAAGTAGGACAACACATTATTATCACTATTTATTTTGATTGCAGACAACTCACTATTCAATGTATATGTCATTGTGACTACAACCTTTGTTTGATCAAACCCGCACACAGTCATAACGACATTTACTAGGTCTCTAAAACTACAATTTCGATCAACCAACACCAGTGATACATGGGATCCACAAATCAAGCAAACAAGCACCGAGCCCATTTCTGCAACTTTTCACAGGAAAATGTAAGTTTAAAAAATACTTTGCAGCTCATGATTAATGCAAGTCACAGATGTATGTTACAGGTCCAATAATATAGTACTGCATATAAAACTACCTTCAAAAACCTTCATAACATGAAATTAGACAGGTCACTGTATTTGATTGTAAGTCACATAAATAAAACCGTTGGTCACAATCATTTTGTAAATAATCTTTAATACAATGGTTCAGCTACAATTCTTATTTTCAGATAAATTGAATCATGTCACATAAAATAATTGTTCACGTCATGCGTATGTGACCAATGACACGACTTATTGTCACAATTACAAATATCATTCACAACGAATCAAATTCACAAACATAAATTTTCGGAAAGAAAGCATAACTTACAAATTCGATTTTGAAATAAGCTACGTTCACTGCCGACACGTAATTGTCTATATGAGAATTTGTGAAAATGTTAGTTGACTGATTTTAATGTGTAATCATCTACCAATTTGATATGACGCCGATCGGAACCCAAATTGATTGATCTGGCTACGAACTCAATACAGTAGAACAGAAATTTTGCTACAACTATTATTAATTACTGATGTGACTCTAATTATGTAATTTGTGATGTGACTCTAATTATGTAATTTGTGACGTTAAATCTCTAAATGTTATCATTATCAGAGATAGAGACGACTGTAAATGGTTAAATTTGTGATGGATTTAGCTTTTAGGGATGGAGACATGTATTTTAAGGGGTTCGGTCACGAATAGAATCTGAAAGATTGATTTCAGGTATTTATGGAATCTCGATATATAAAAAATTCTCTGAAATTTGAAATTTAAAACTTATTATCTTAAAAGTGAAATGAAGCATACTTAATGTCTGGGTTATGAATTTTTCCCTTTAATTAATTATGGTAATAATTGAATTAACTTGTTGCGTAGTTTATTAGGTCAAACTTTAACAGAAGTCAGCCATTGATCAAAAGCAAAGACAATCTTGATGAGTTAAAATTCGGGTTTGACCAAGTCCTAAAAGGAATTTTGTTACTTGGTTCCTTCATAATTTCAGTACAACTTCCATTACTTGAGAGAGTTCTTAATATTATAATATTTTCTTGTGAGTTCTTGAGGATTAGGAATTTGATAATTGGCAATCTTGATTATTGGTGCTACAAATCAAGTGCAACCAGGTTGTGGAGAAGATCAGAGATAAGTTCTAAGGGTTAGAAGTTTGTAGATCAAGGAAGGAAGAATTATTGGATGGGATCTAGTTTGAAACCTTGCAAATCAATCCACCTCAAGAATGATGATAAAGAAATTAATCCCTTGGAATAGGTGTAACATCTACACACTTATGTGGCAGTGGCAATTAATTAGAAATGCAACACATAGTAATCTAGTAAATATCTGTTCCATTAAATTTATTTTGAATTATATTTTGTTTTTCCTAATCCTAACAGACCAGTTTCAAAAAAGTGGTATCAGAGTGTAGATCTAGAATCGTGTGTTGTAATTCTAATTCTTGATTTATTGCATGATTTTATAGTTGATCGATTCCTAGGGTTGTTTTATGTGTTTATTTGAATGATTGGATTTATTTATAGACAAATAAATTTATGCATGGTTGATGAACGAAATAATAATCAATTTTTTTCCATTGAAATGAAGCACAAGGGAAACAAGATTGTTGGACATTAATTTTTCTTTTTCAAGGCTTTAATACAAGTTTGAAGGCGAGATAATATGGAGATATATAATCTAAAACTCATTTCGTATTTGCATTCCAAAATATTTCAACATGTGGTACTATTTGTACATACTAGGAATTCAAGATGGTTCTGAAAAGAACGAAATTCTATGAGACACTTGACTAGATCCAATACATGAATTATTCTAGAAAATGTGGGGTCAAATTTGTTTTATTCCAACTGGATAGGCACATATGGTCCAATTTAATAATACCACAAGAATGGCGAAGTAGAATTCATATGAAAAAACACAATTGATACATCGTCATTTAAAACGATAGAAACCAAAATGAACTAAGAACACATTTGGGACGCCATATTTAATAGTACTCTATAGTATGACCGATAAGACTTTAATTTCTTTTGTTCCTCAATAGATTCCTCCATACCAAACATGCTCTGAACTTAGCAAAAAAGGGATTTCTTCTTAGTTTTATCAAATATCCTGGCTCCATAAGTCCGATTTGTCATCTCAATCAAGAGAGGAAACTGCAGGATGGAGAAAAGAACTATTGGAATCGTTGTAAGGACGATGATAGGAACATTAACCCAAGAAAAATTCTCATGAAGAATCAAATACAATGCAGCTCCAAATGATGCCATCATGGTAACAATCGAAAGGAACAAACACGTCAATCCAACTATTAATTTCACCGGTAAGGACTTGAGGAAATCTTCTTCAGCATAACGCGCAGTAAGAATTCCCAAGAAGATCAATAGTGATGTACTCGAACTGAACATCGACAAGCCATTCGAAATGATGAAAATCAAGAATGGAATCCTTTGAGTTTCCAGCATTACTGGCATTCCTGTGTCGTTTTTATTACCGCCTGGTACTGTGAAAGCTGTTGTGAACATTACAGCAGCAATTAGAGTGCCCACTATCATGCTTGACCCTGCTGTATTTTTCATCCAGCTCTCTGCTTCTTTGGCTAACTTCTTGTGTTCATCACTGAATAACGTTTTCGGTGTTTTGTTGTAGCTGTTTAGTTCTTGTTTGTGTTTGGGTTTTACTATGCTCTCAACTTCCTGCATATTGGAAGAAACAACTTAGAATGGCGATTCAATTTTAGATAAGATACATGAATGTAGCATTAGAGTAGACAAAATATCGTGAATTCAAGTGTCGCCTCAGAAAAGGGAAGGGAAAAAAAACTAAACTATTTGGTTGGTCACTTTGGACTACTCTTCGGACAAAATGACGTACACAATTTTTCATAAATAGATGGTGACAAGACTTAGAATTATGTCTTTAATAATTTTCACAATAATACCATATTGAATCACCTCATCTAAAGTTCAAACTTTTAGAAAAAATACAAACTTATTTATGTGAATTATGTCTTGGATAATTGTCACCCATTTATGAAAATTATGAAATTATGCATGTATTATAGAGAGGGAGCACATTTAAGATGAAATTAAAATAAATAATTTTACGATATCTTTCAACACTTAAGTTTTGCAGACACGATGGCTCGAATAACATCACAACGGGATACATACACATGCATTCACTCACACAGATATACATACACACGTACGCACCCGAGCACAAATACATTACCTTAAACCATTGCAGTTCCCTTTGCATTTGTAGTGCTGCTCCAGTTATGTTCTGAAGTTGAGGAGGAGGAGATAATTTTGCAGCAAGATGTAAATAATTGTTCTCAAAAACATCATGCCTCATTCCCATTAGACTCTTCTCTTTTCCTAAAGTAAATATAAGGCCAAAAATCTTCTCTTGACGCAAAAGAATTGCGTTCGACAAAATTGTTCTCCCTTTTTTATCTTTTCTCCATATAATATCAGGTGCACATTTAATCATTTCTTCTATAAATTCAATAATTCCATGCTCTATGGCATCATATATTATTTTATCCAAGTCCATTTCATTGAGCTGTCCTTTTCTCCAAAATGGCACTTTTTGAAACATACAAATTAGTAATTTCTCAACCTCGACATGGACTAACTTCCTCTTGTATATGTAATTGATCCCTGCAACCGAAAATTAAACTAATGTTCAATAACCTTTCATGAGTAATTGATTTTCAATGCATATGTGTAGCAGAAACTATATATATAGGAAGATAATACATACCAATGAATTGCAATGTCACCCAACCCAATTTGCGCACCAACTCTAGAGCTGCACAACAAGAATTTATTTAGCGGTGTCAAAATTTACTGAGTTATTAAAGCCTAGGACCACTTGGCACATGAAAGCGGAGCCGGACCCATTACATGACGTGGCGCGGTCAGCCCACATTTACCGTTGGCTGGGCTCAACTGCGAAGGCCCATGGGTCCACGTTTTTTAAAAATATTTGAAAGTACTTAGGCACGGGATGGCTGAGCCGAGCTAGTGGAGGTCCAGGAGTCATCCTGGCCTAATTTATACCTCTAAACTAAATTTAGGGTGTGTGAAGAAAATCTGAACAAGAAGATGTACCTCGAGTAGTTACTGTCTTTCCCTTCGGATCTTTGTCATTTGATTCAGGAATTTGAATGTTGTGATCATGACTAGTACTTGATGTTTGCGTTTCTACATGCTGTTTGTGTACTCTTACACCTTGTGTAAAAATCCCAGACAAGGAATACTTTTCAAAACGATCGTGTTCAACAAGTAAATTTATGTCACGTTTGTATATTGTATTAGACAGTACGAAGAAGAAACTAAAGTTTATCTAAATGCGCCCNAAATTAATAGGTGAGCACATATATGCTTACAATAGTAGATCCATCTTTCCCAAAATGCAAGTTCAGTCCCACTAAGAAATGCAGAAGGCCTTTGAGCCAATATTTTGAGAGCGTAGTTGCCCCTGCCATCTGGGATAACAACCAGCTCTGGATACTTTTCCAATAGCAGCAAAGCAACATCTACGGTAAGAAAACAGCCAGAATTAGGTATCCGTGTCGAGGGGATTAAGCCCCAATCTGAATTGCGATTGCAACTTTTACTAAAAGGAAATCAGAATACATAGAGCCTCGATTTGACATATTTATAAAGAGAAATAGTAGTGGGGTCCACTAATTTTTTTGATGATAATGAATAGGAATTATGAATGTATGTTTCAAATTAATGGTTGACTTTAACTGGGTTGTGTATATGTATGAATATTACATTTATCTGCACTTGACGGAATTAACACAAAGTCAATCATGCTACATCGCCAGAGAATTATACCAGATTCACACTTGACAGACTGTGATTGACAGTTGGACAAAAAATATTTTTAACACTGCCAATCATTGTATGCCATCTCACCCTTGACACAATTCCATGGCAATATCCCCCGTACAAGGGGTTTTATCAACATAGAATATAATTAGACTCCAAACGTTCACTTACCATAAATTTCAGCAGTAATAAGGCAATTAAGTAGTGTGACTCCGTTTTTACCCTTTTCGGGACTCAGCATCTCTTCTGGCGTCACACCGTATAAATAATGAACCATGTCCTTGTGTCCATACAATGCAGCCACAATCACAGGAAGATGCCCATTTTCATGATCTGCAATTTCTATTGTAACTAATTTTTTGTTCTTACTTACCATTTTCTTGGCCAGTTCGTCCAAACCACAGATCGCAGCAAGAGATAAGGCCGTAGCTCCATATTCATTTGTCAGTTCTAATTCTTGTGGCTCCATCAATATTAGAAGTTCTTCTGCAATTTCAGTCTGTCTTGACAAAGTTGCCATGTGCAGAGCTGTCTCTTTGTGTAATGAAACTATTGCACTAAATGGCAGCTTCTTCTTCTCGAAGAAATCTTTTGTAGCATGCCACTCACCTTCTTCAATTGCCTTGTATAGGGGCCTGTAACCAAAGTACTCGTCTCGCCCTGCAAACAATGAAGTCAGCATGTATGTGAGGGGGTTGTGTCGAATACAGAGTTCATTAAATAAGAAGGAAAATTGGTGCCTTTGCTCATTTTTAATAATTGAGAACCAACAGTGCAATTTCGCATTTCTTATAAACATGATAAAATTTTAGACGACCTAGTTCATCACAAAGATTGATAAATCATAATAGGTACTGCAAACAGTCGTGTTGGTTGGTTAGACCATCATGCAAGTAGAGGATCGGGGAATAGCCTTACCGCTATCTTTGATTCCACTTTCTATGTCGTGATCTGAGATATGCAATGGTTCTCGTGCCAACCGAGTCCATACCTGGTGAGCAGTAATGTTGGCTTCTTTAAACTTAGAATATATTGCTTGTCCACATGAAAGTTGAATTGCATGCAAAGCCAAAGCATTCTTTTTCTCCCACTCTTCATGCTCTTGCTTACTTTTCTTATTAGAGACAACACCCCAAAGCCCATTCCCAATCAAATAATTTTTCAAGCAAATTTTCCAACTCATAAAGTTATCCTCAGTTAGCTTCTCCGGCACAATTCCCAAACCCGCTAGATCTGTTCGACAATCNTTTTGCATTATGAGTAGCTAAATTTCATATTATGGTAAAAATTGTAATTTAATTGGGACCCTTTATTTGTTTTATTCAAGATTCTTGTTATTTTATCTTACAAATGTTGATTTTACTATGAGTTTAATGCGTTAAATTACTTGATCACTAATTTGATGATTTGTTAATCTTTTACAAATGGAGAGTTGAGTTTGAGATTTAGACATAAAGTAAAATTTGATAAATTAGTATAACGCGTAGAGACACATATACTAATGATAGCGGTTTTATATGAATTTTTAGATCTAATATTTCGTTTAACTAAAGTTGATTTGCATAGAGATATGTACAACATAGTATTACCCTATGCTTAAGTAAGGTACATTATTATTATTATCATTATTATTATTACTGTTATTATTATTATTATTGTTATTTTACCATATGCTTAAGTAAGGTACATTATTTATTTATTTACTTACTTACTTTTACCTTTTGTCTTCTCTCTTTTTTAATTCATCATTGCTGTCAACAGAACTGGCGTATTCCAAAGAAAATATTCTCAACTTCTTGGAGGGCCAACAATGTGCCAAAAAATAGAAAAAAATAAGTTCCTAATTGAAATATTTTCCAATTTTCCATTCTTTTTCTTTTTAATTAAATTAACCATGACAGAGCAAAAGTATTTAATTATTTAAATAAAAATAAAATACTAATTTAGGAGGAAAACGTGTGACCTAACTTCGGGATAATTAATTTTCTGATGAGTAAAATCTCTCATCTTTTAGATACACAAATAATAATCAAAGAAATGAGAAAATTTATATAACAGCCTAGAAAGTTTATGTAATTTAGACCAAATTACATAAGTGGGTCGTCTTTAATTTTTGAACTTTGCTACACTTATAGAAACAAGGGGGTGGGTGGTTTCACATATACTCACAATACCGGGGGGTTTATTTTTTCTTCTGGTGGGCCCCACACGTGTGAGGGGGTGTAAAATTTCTGTGAAAAATTCTTCTCTACATTTGGAATAGGGAAAAAACTGACAACTAAGTGATTAATTATGCACAATTCAAAAACCAAGTTTTAAGTTTAAATAATGCAAAAATCAGGTCGGCATTGACTTGTTCAAAATTTCTTTCTTGGCGCTTGGGCTTTCCAAGTATGGCACCTAGGTGCTACGCGCCAATTTGCTACTTGTTTTCCTTGACTTTGGCTTGTTTGTTCATTTTAACACTCTTTTTACACCACCTCACCATACATTTAAAGCAACACTAGCAAACACATAAAAAAAAAAAAAAACGTTCTATACTCATTAAGATTTAGTCAACAATCAAGTTAGATTGTCTAAAATCCGTGAGTAAAACATACTCGTCTCATTCAATCATCCATGAATAAATCCAATTATTCAAATAAACACATAGAACAACCCTAGGGATCACTCAACTATAAAATCATGCAATAAATCAAGAATTAGAATTACACAAAAAATTATAGACCTACTGATACCACTTTTTCGAACCGGTCCATTAGGGTTAGGAAAATAAAAAAAAAAACTATTTGTCGTATTTCTAATGAATCGCCACATAAGTGTTTAGAAGTTACACCTATTCCAAGCAATTAATTTCTTTATCTTCTTGCTTGACGTTGATTGATTCGCAAGCTTCCAAACTAGATCCCATCCAATAATTGTTCTTTCCTTGATCTACAAGCTTCTAACCCTTAGATCTTCTCTCTGGTCTTCTCCAAAACCTATTTGCAGTTGATTTATGGCACCAATAATCAAGATTGCCAATTATCAGTCCTAATCCTCAAGAACTCACAGGAAAATATTATAAATGTCAAGAACTCTCTCAAGTAACGAAATTTGTATTTTATACGAATAGGATTCAAATTACAAAGGAAACTTGATAACCAAGTTATATTCATAATAACTTTTTAAGTGCCTTCAAGTGCTTAGGCGTGATGTCACCTGTTTTATGGTTACACCGTTTTGGCGGACGAAAAGCTCAGAAAGACTCCAAATTTGGGAAAAACGCGAAAGGGAGTATATATAAAAGAAATGAGTCACTTTTGAAAGGTTCCACACATTGAGAAAAATAGAATACAACTAGAGATTGAAAAGTACAATTCAATGGAGAAAATATCAAGAAATTCAAGTTTTGAATCATTGATTGGAAGAGGAAAAAGATCTTGGTGCAAAACTAATTTCTTTTTCTACATCTTTATTATAAATCCGGTGATGTACAACTTCTTATTTTTCTTTTGCAT
>CAIGRB010020764.1:37546-67248 GCA_903798255.1 Fraxinus quadrangulata
AGGTGGGGTAATTATATTATATTAGAATTAAATATTTAATAATAAATTGATTTAATAATTCATTATTTCATAAATAAAAAATTAAAAAACCTGATTTGTGAAATTTGAAACTTGTTTTTGCATTTTTGAAATGGTGTAAAGTAAATACCTTATAAATATATTGTTCTCATAATAATAGCTTCGGCCTACTTCTTTAAATGAACCTAAGGCACTTGGGCATTATAATGTTGATTTAATTGGGCCTAAGCATGTTGGCTCAAGTGCTAAGCAGCAGAAAATGTAGTTATCGAAAATGAATTTAGATGCAAAGTATTATGCCCTAATACTTATCCCATATTTGAATCTTCAACCAATCTTTGTGTGCAAATTTTGATATTTTCAAGTAGCTAGAAGTAGTTAATAAAATAATCACAACAATCACAATTCTATGTTTGCTTTCACTAAATAGGAGTTAGAAAAATCAAATTTTTTTCCATTAAAATGAGGCACAAGGGAAACAAGATTTGTTGGACATTGTTTTTTTCTTTTTTCGAAGCTCTAATACCAGTTTTAAGGCAATATAATTTGTAAGATACATAATCTAAAACCAACTTCTTATTTTGCGTTACAAAATATTACGAAATGTGGTTCTATTTATACATACTAAGAATTCAAGATGATTCCTCAACGGCTTAAGCTTTCAAATATGATGGCTCGGATAAATATCACAACGGGATACATACGCATGCATTCACACACACATATATACACACGCATGCACCCGAACACACATACATTACCTTACACCATTGCAGTTCCCTTTGCATTTGTAAGGCTGCTCCAGATACCCTCTAAAGTTGAGAAGGAGGAGATAATTTTGCTGCAAGATGTAAATAATTGCTCTGAAAAATACCATGCTTCTTTGCAATTATATTCTTCTTTATTCCTAAAGCAAATTGAGAAAATTGATAGAATCGGTGTAAGTAATTGGTCCCTGGAACTGAAAATTGAGAAAACTAAATGTTAAATAGCCCATCATAAGTAATTAAAATGTGCAGCAGAATTTATAAATATAGGAAAATTATACAAACCAAGGAATTGCCATATCCCCCAACCGAATTTTCGCACCAACTCCAGAGCAGCCCAACAAAAATTTACTTAGAGGTGTCAAACTGGGTTATCAAAGCGTTGGGCCACGTAACGCATGAAAAGCACAGCCAGATGCAACACAGACCATGACGTGGTCAGCCCACATCTACAGTTGGTTATTATTCTACATGTTGTGATTATATTTCACTTCTATTAATTAAATATAAGACATCACTTCATTTTAGGAACGGACACTATATAAGTAGGAGGTAATATAAATTCAAAAAAATGACGAAAACTCAAAAAAATGTTTTGTTATTACGGATAGACCATCACGTGTGTCATTTTTACTTGTGAAGTAAGTAGCTGATCTCACAAGTTAAAGTGTGATGACACTTGAATGAACACTTGAATGTTTTGTTTTGAATCCACTGGGAGATTTCACATGGATAACTATCTGAATGTTAGTGGTTAATCTCTAATATTCGGTAGTGGAATTGGTCCTTTAACTTGAGATCATCATAGTGCCTTATATGAGGACGGTCATACTTTGGTGGTGTTGGATGTTACTCTGCCAAGGGTTGCTAATACAGAATCGTTCGGGTATGTCAAGAATCATATGAAAGTTGTGAATGATCAATAGAGGATTTGTCACTCTTAGATAGTAAGAGATTATGATCTACATTTTATCAAGTTAAGTTGATAATGAAATCCTTGGCCAAGGTGAACTCATAAGTCGAAAAAGAGTTTTCGACTTACATTGACTTAACGGTAG
The DNA here is from genome assembly GCA_903798255.1 of Fraxinus quadrangulata. Classification (NCBI taxonomy): domain Eukaryota; kingdom Viridiplantae; phylum Streptophyta; class Magnoliopsida; order Lamiales; family Oleaceae; genus Fraxinus; species Fraxinus quadrangulata. The sequence goes on from CAIGRB010020764.1 coordinate 39,390, forward strand.
GATAAAAGATACGATCGATAAACGAGATTGACACATATCCATATCTCATAATTGATCGGATCATATTGACGAAAGGATTATAGTTTCACGGTAAACGAACAAGTTTGGTTTGTCACACTACATGACATTTCCCGTCACATGTATTGCCCTGACACATTGCTAGATGTCAATCTGGGACGACGAATGTGAATTAGTGATAAATTAAAAGGGGTGTTTTAATTTATCGATTTTGATTAGATCAAAATAATAATTTACATCGTTAGGCATCGTGATTGGGAACCTAATGGGTCACACACAAAAGAGAACCAGAAGAATGAAATTTACCAATTAATTAATTGACAAGTGTTGGATAATTAATTAATTGGGTTACTTATTAATAGGCCCGAATTAATTGATTGGATTAATTAATTCATGGACCAGATTTAATTAATTTGATTAATTAAATATTGGACCGGGTTAAGTTTAAGAGACGGGCCGAACCCACTTGATCAACATCCGTCCGGACTGAGCTTAGAAGTTGAGTCCGCCACTGACTATTACCCTATGCTCAAGACAAGTAAGGAACATTTTTTTTTTTATTTTTTTTACTTTCACTTTTTGTCTTCTCTCTTTTTTTATTCTTCTTTGCTGTCCACAAGACTGGTGCATTCCAAAGCATTTATTCTCAACTTATTGAAGGGCCAACAATGTGCTGTGCATTGTGCAGAGAAGCGAAATTTACCAAAAAAAAAAAAAAAAAGTTCCAAATTGAAATGTTTTCAAATTTTCCCTTTTTTTCTTTTTAATTATATTACCCACAACAAAGTAAAAGTATTTATTTAGTCAAAATAAAAATAAAATACAAATTTAGTTGGAAAACATGTAACCTAAATTCGGGATAATTAATTTTCTAATGGTTAAAATCTCTCATTTTTTAAATATACAAATAATAATCAAAGTATAAGGGATTATGCTACGTCTCTTATTAAAACTTTTAAAGTGTTCGAGTGAAGTAAGAAAATTTACACAACAGCATGGAAAGTTCGTATATCTTGAAAACATTTTATTTGTAGCAAATTACATAAGTGGGTCGGGTGTTTATAGGGCCCACAGTCAACTACAGTCTACAGCAGCCATTTAGCTCAAATTTCACAAGATAATAGTTTTGGGCCTACTTCTTTAAACGGACCTAAGGCACTTGATTTAATTGGGCCTAGTCATGCTGGGCCAAGTGCTAAGAATCTGAATTTGGAGCAATTTATAGGGAATAGTTGGACTAATGAGTCTAATTGAAGGTGGAAATTTTGCCATTGAGAAAAGGGTCACTGTTGTTAGTGATGGTAAACATGGGCCTAATAGACGAGATAAATTTGTCGTGGCTATATTGGGACATGATTTGTAGGCCCATGTTTCTTTTGAAGGGCCCATACTCTCTAATAAGCCTATCTTTATAGAAAATTACGCTCATCCCTGATTAGAATCACTCTTGGGGTGGTACAGATTGGGGGTTCACAGAACCCTCACAGATACCTCACAATAGGGGGGGTGGATGGGATTTTTTTGGCATTTTTTATTTTAGTGGGATCCACACATTTGTGAGTATTGATAAGAATTCTGTGAACAATTATTCTGTACATTTGGCTTTACTCCCCTAATTATCGACTTTCCATTTCGAATATCAAAATTCTCTCCCAACTTGGTCATACAGATTTACTATCATGACCTAATCACTATTATCTTCTAGGTTCGATCCACTAACCCAACTTGGATCATCAGACAATACGCCCACCAAATCGAAATAAGAACCAAAATTGGACCAATTACTCTATCCATCACAAAATGGCGGCAATCGCAGCTGGGCAACCAAATCTGTGTAGTCTGGTCACAAAAAAACCCCAGTGGGCCTCTATATCCTACAAAGTTTTCATGAGCCTCAAGTGCTTCGGCAAGCACATTGGTCGGATGTTCTTTCTACAGTTACTAGGCAAATGTTAATATTTTTAAATGTTTTACTATTTTGGTAGTGGTGGCTATAGATTTGAGGTGAAGGTGGTGGTTGTGGTTATTGTTGTGGATCTGAGGTGGTGTCCACAATTGTGGAATGGGTAGGTTGAGGTAAGGTGGGGTAAGGTGAGATGAAGAGTGATTGAGCGATTGTGACCACTTAATTAATTGTGATTTGTGATTAATAAATTATTTGTAACCCTTAGTTTTTGTGATTTGTACCTTAATACAGGATTAATAAATCATTTGTGAGCCGTTATTTCTGTTATTTGTAACTTGTAATAAATAATTTATGACCCATTTAATTGGGTGATTTATGATTTAATACGAGATTTGCAACCCATAACTTGTATAGTATGCACTGTGACCATATATGATTTTGTGATTAGTACGTGGTTGTAACCATAAATTGTGTGCTTATTGTAACCATAATATGTTTGATTAAATATAAATTACAACATTTTACTAGAGGTCAAAAAATGTAATCACCCGATCTTTGAAAGATTTCATCAAGTTCGTTAAATTTGAAAGTTTGTTACAAGCCTCTTTGTACTTGAGACATACCTTCTTCATTTTGAGGTATAAAACCTCTTTCTATCGAGTCTCACGAATCTTGATTTCCAAGATATGTCTTCGTATGAATACAACATGTGATATAGTTATCATTAGTGAGTCAAGAAATGGGAAGAGAATTATTGTTTGCCATCTCTTCTTTCACGATCTTATAATCTCGATCTGATATCACTTTTGTTGAAAACTTGGAGATGAAGCAACTATTTTTGGAAGAGGAAAAGATAATATTAACATAACACTCGACTTTATTCTTAACACTTTAAAATGACTTGTAGAAAATTAGTACAATCACTCGCCTTTTATAAACTTTGCAAAATGTGAATTTAATCTACTGCATGTACTAATTATTTAATGCAGACTAATTCCCAAAATAAATCATGTATTTCCCAAGTACATGAATAAATGTGTGCATTATTGTACATGATGTTCTCGTGCAACAAGAACTTTACAAGGAATTGGACGGTAAGAGTACCATTGGGATGAAGACGCGGAATGGAAAGAATTAGACGCGAAGATAGTTAGTACCACCAAATTGGCTCTTGCACCTAACGTTTTGATTTTGGATTCTGAATGTGCATGTAATACGTGCCCATACACGGAGTGGTTTGGGATTATAAACCATATGATGCGTGTAATTTTGTGATGACCGATAATCATAAATTTGAAGTTAAAAGGTTTGAGTAATATAAAAGTGAAGATGTTTGATGGAGAGGTTCGTTTATTGTATATGCACGTCCGAGAAGAAGATTGATAGCTTGGGGAGCACTAGTTACGTTGTGTTATGAATATTGTGCAAGCAATTGTATGATGAATATGAAGAAAAATTCCGTGGCAATACTGAAAGGCAAATGTGTTGATAATTTGTACAAGCTAATAAGGAAGACAGTTTCAGGTGGAGCTAGTGCATTGGACTCACACTGTAGGGAGTCTTCTATTAGTACTAAAGATTGTGAAGTGACCAAGATGAGTAACGTGGTCGGTGACAAGAATGAAAATTGGAGTTTAAAGATGTCAAAGTTAAAAATTACATTTTCGATGAATCTTTGAATATGATTCATGTCTACGACATTTGATCAAGGAACCGTGGCACCTACAAGTATAGGGGTGCAAATTTGGTTATCGAGAAGTTGTCGTGGGTATGAAGAATTTGAATAAAGTAGAGATTTTTAGGTTTTATCGACTCAAGTTCAAAGTAAAAATAATTAATTGGGCAGTGGGTTGATGGCGTGTTTAAGTGAGCCCCATCTTCAAAAATTAGAAGATGGTCAATTTGGGTTTACCACAACTGTACAAGATAATTACCCTGAAATTGATAGGGAATTTACCATCATCACTGGCCATGAATTATGCTTATATAATGTGAACGTAAAATTCGGTTGACGTTTTCGTAGTGCACGGCAGAGAGAAGTGGATTTGGCTGCTAGTGTGAAAAGGGGAGAAAAAAGTGAGATTTCTAATTTTCATATCAAATCATCGAATATTCGGTGTGGCCCCTTGAATGAAGAAACTCCCAAATATTTAATTGACATGCGTAGATGGTTGAATCCCGCAATTATTTCCACTATGAATAAATTGTGGTGAGGCTGTACTTTTCAATATATTCACAAGTTGACTCGTAATTTCTTCATAATTAGCAATAAACTTCATGTCTAGGCAAAGCCAACTTGCCTCCATTAATAAAAATCATCACATCATGGGCGATGCACAAATGGGATATTATAGAAATCACTCCGTAATAGTTGGCCATTGAGGTATATAGAGTGAGAGAAAAGCTATTGAATGCAACACGACAATGAACTTACGCTATCTCGTAGAGGCAGCTCTGAGGATACGCGAGTTGAGCGATCGCATAGAACCTTATCATTGTAGGGGCACCAATTTTTTTATTATATTTCTTATTCCTAATTACAAATCATATCTAGACATTTTTATTAAAGTAAGGGAAATGATTCAAATGGTTTACGCTTCTTCATAGCTAATTTCAGTGTGTTGTGTTATTTTCATTTGTGGATTATTTCGTTATTAATTGTATGCATTTGATTTGGTATGATATGCAATTGCATAAGATACTAAAACTAAGAATAATGTAATTGACTAATTATAATTTTCTTAAATAATATACTACTTTAAATAATGTCAAGGAAAAGGAAAAAGTATAATTCGTAGGAAGAAACACTTTGACGAAAATGTCACTGTAAACAACGCACAATCACTTGAAGATTTTTTCATAACTAAATAGTTTCTTTATATAAGTAGATCAAGCAATTTGATCACTTGACCGAATGTTCGATCAATTCAATTCATATGAAAAAGAAAAAAAAATTGGATTTTTATTTTCTTTTGACAAGTTAAACGCATTGAACGATATTGATTTGAAAGAATTTGTGATCATCTTGACATTTTTCTAAGACATATAAATTTTTGTTATCTTGATGGCAAAGATTTGCTTCAAGAGTTAAAAAATTTGTGAAGTTGTTTACCAAAAGAAACAAAAACAGTGTTTGATATATTAACTATTTGAAATACTAAAAGAAATAAAGATAACTTTTGATATATTAACTTATTTGAAAAGATTGGATTGCTTTTCGAATACATTTATTGTTTATAGAGTATTACTGACAATTAATGTTATTGTTGCATCTGCCGAAAGAAATTTTTCAAAATTGAAATTATTAAAATTTTATTTACAATCAACCATGTTATAAGAACGATTGAATGACCTAGTTTTGATATATATTGAATTAGAAACGAAAGTTTAATTAGTTAGTTTGCTTTAAGAAATACGAAAATAAATATTTTTACACGATTTGTTGTATTTCAAAGTTTACATGTGATATTTGATGTTTCTTATTTCAAGGTTTTCTCATATAAAATTACACGAAAAGTTTAGGGGTTTGGATAATTCTTTGTTGATGTCATGAATTTTGATGAAATTTGGAAGATATTTTTGAACTTTATTTGTACTTTTCTTATTCACGACATTTAAAAAAATAAACAATATTTAAATATCATAATTTTGCGATAATATAATATTATTGAAATATATATTTTTTTTATTTCATGAAAGTGACATCATTTTAAAATATCACACAGGGCATCCAAAATTTCAGGGCCGACCTTACTGTCTCGAGACAAGGAGTTCGATAAAAAAAAAACTACTGTTCGGATATCGTAGTATAACTCTTGTCAAATATGTCGCTAAATAAAGGATATTACGAATTTATTTTCATACTCCAAATTGGGAAAGTTCGTGCATAGCTTCGTCGTCATTTCCATGAATGTATTCAAAAGTGTCGAGGCATATTACCTTATCCTTGGTTAGAAAAACAGCTCATTAGCTCTCGACTTCACTTGCAAAGTACAAATCTATTGTCCCCTAAATCAAATTTGATACATCGCCTTAATTTTAAGTGTCAAATTTTTAGTGGGACATGATTTTTTTTATGTTTTTCTTAAAGGTTAATTGTGTCTTACTAAAATTTGACACTTCAAAATTATGGTGACGTTGTCAAAAATTGATTGAGATGACACTCAATGGGATACGGTATGTAGATGGAAAGATTATATCTGAATTCAGGTGCAACCTTTACCGTATAAAGTGAAGAGGCTTCTTTAAAAGCACCATATTTTTCATATCAAAGCTCATATTATTCGAATCATTTCTGTTGAGTCCAAATTATAATTGACAATTTCCTAAGTCAAAATATAATCTTAGTTGAATTGTATTAAGAGTTTATCAAGTTGTAATCAAAGTCAAAATATGAGTTATTGAGTCCTAATTTAAGTTAAAAGAGTTGGGGTTGGTAGTATAGTTCTCGAATGAGTCCAAGATGTTTAGAAGATCACATATGATCAAGTGAATACAATTAGAAGTTTAAAGAGCTTCACAAGTTATGGTCTAAATTCTCAGTCGCAATTTACAACACATTTTTCACATAGAAACATTGGAATTTGGACAAGGCTATTTCTATAAGAATTATATCCCTTGAATTTTTCACATAATTTCATCCAAACTTTGATTTTTTGATTTAGCCATACTGTTTCATATTAAACCACATATCAAAACACACAAAATCTTTCGATCAAACACCAAATCGGAAGCTGTTGCAGAAGCATAAATTCAGAAGGACTAAGGTGAGACACACAGAGTCGGGATCTGGCATCGGAGCACGCAGTCCATGATGGTTAAAGTATAAACTAAGAGTCGAAATTTGTTTTGAAGGAGCACACCTCCAGTAAGATCAAGGGAAACTGTAGGAATTAAGGTCAAAAATTCTATGAGGTAGACAGGTATGGATCGTACTGTAAGTTGTTTCAATTTCTAGTGGATTATTGACTGACAAAGTGTTCGGAGTTTTTACCCAATTGAAATTTCTCCGTGATCATCTTTGATGTTCTTTACTAGTTTAATTATTGATTCTAGTTTTCAAATTTAGGATAAATTGACTTGGTTGATCTAATCATCTAGAAACAATTAAAAAGTAACTTGTTGCTTTTAATTGTATAATTCAGCGTGTGAGTCTAAATAATTTAAAACTTTCAAATGATATCAGAGCTTAATAGCGATCCTTGACCCAAAATTTTGTTTAGATGAGTCAATCAATTTCTAATTTGGGATATGAGTATGATATGGAAATTCGGGAGGCTTATAGCCAATTGTTTGAGGAGTGCCTTAAGTTGAAAAAAGTGAATCGCTCTGTCTTTAAAAAATTGAATAATCTTGAATTACAAAATGAGAGTCTTGTAGCCAAACTTGAGGAATCCACTAGATGTTTGAATGAGTTAAGTGTTGAAAAAAGTTCTTAGATGTAAAGGTTAAATCTCTTATAAGTGATCTGGAAAAATTAAATACCCAACTCCAATATTTTTCTATCGGATCTAAGAAAATTGATAACGTGATAAGTTTGAATAAAACAATTGAGAATAGAAGAGGTATATGCTTCAATGCAACAACTTCTAATACCACTTCTTCTTAAAAAAATAAGTTTGTACATTCCTCAAAGCCTAAGGTTCAAAACTTGAAACCTAGAGCTGCTCCTAGGTTCATCCCCATGTGTCACCATTGTAGTAAGATATGACACATAAGACATAAGTGTCGCAAGCTATTGAATATGAACACGACCAAGAATGTAGGTGTCCCAGAACCAAAATCATCTGTATAACATATATTTCCTCCACCTAAGGTTCAAAATCTGAACTCTAAGATTGTTCCTAAATTTATTCCTACAAGCTTCAATTGTGGTGAGTTAGGACATATAAAGCTTAGGTATCATAAATTCCTGAATAGAAATAAAAATCAAAATTTCACTAGAGTTAGAAATCGGGATTTTGATAGTTGAATTGATTTCCTCACTAATCAAGTAAGTCATTTGACCAAATTAATGACACGGTTGACTCGAAATAAATTTTCCACTATACAGGTATCGGTGAAAAAAAGTAATCTGGAAATTTTTGAAATTGATCACGGGATTCTTAAATGTAAAAATGTTTGTATACCTACCCGATTAGGTTTTTTTTATGCATGCATATACTTGTTAATTGTGACTCATACATTATTGCATGTAATTTTATTTTATTTTATTTTTTTTAACTTTTTAGGTAGTTTGTTTTATAAAAAAAATAAAAAAAATTAAAGAAAAAAAAGGGAATGATTTTTTTATCACAACATGATATATGATTTACTTGAACATGTGTGTTGTGACCAAGTGTGAGTTTAATTGATATGTTGTAGCATATTTTTCATTAATTTGTTTAAGTTTATGTGGAGTACTTAGAATATGTTTCTTCATGTACTATTTGTATTGTACACACTACAATCTTGTTAGTGAATTTTGACCGCGTGTGTGAGATTTGAGATGGCCGTCATTTATTGGTAAGGTGATCTTGAACATGGATTGACTTCAATTTAGTAGACTTAAACTCTAGTATATCCCCTTGAATAAAAGAAAAAATGCTTCATCTTATACTCTTCTTCCAATCATATTGACTTGAGCAATTAAGGTTGAGGGGTTTCTCATAACGCGGTGCCATATGATCAACTGACTTAGAGTTATCGGCCAAAATTTCGTTATAGTGGTCATCTTAGTCGCTTAATGAAAAAGAGTCTACACATTAGATGTGAAAAATTAAAGAGAAAATGATGAGCTTAAAAAGAAAAATAGAAATAGTGCTAAAATGTATATATACTCAAAGTTAGGAGAAGAAAATAATAATATATTTGAAAAATGAGCTTCATTTATAGGTCTTAATATGCATTATTTGTTTGACTTTCATTAGTAGGAGAATAAATTTATTTAACAGTGATATTTAGTATGTCATTTCTTACATATTTAAAATTTGGAGTCTTGATCACAATTAGTGACACTTAATACACAAGTAATCTATACAATTTACTCCATTTAGATTTGAACAAGCATGTGAAAAAGTTTTATTGATCATTGATTATACTTGTATATACTATCAACTGTATCTTTGAGTTATTATATATTCCGTTCGTTATTTGTGACAAAAATGGGTAAAGATGTGTATTTATATCAAGGAATTGATTATATGAAATAAGAAGAGAATTCTAAATTTTTTTATTTATAGATGATTTAGGGGGAGTCATTTAATATATTTGTTGGAATTTTATTATTGATATAATTTTTTATTTTGTCTATATTGATATAAAATTTTTATGGTTTATTTATAGGTTTATAATTCATATGATATTGCATGTTTCGGTTTTACATGTATTTTATTATGTGTTTTATTTAACTTAGTTATATGATTTTGAATTTGATATTTTCTTCTTACTTTTCATGTGGTATTGTGGTTTACATGTGTTTCCGAAAACAAGTTGACATATTATTGAAGAAAATTTTGATTTTTTTTTTTTTTTTAGTTTTAGACTTATTGATTTTGAAATAAATATGATTTTGTCACGGAATATCAAATTGGGAGATTGTCAAGTCCAAATTATAATTGGCAACTTTTAAATTAGTATTTGGCAATTTCCTTAGTTAAAATCAAATCCTAGTTGAATTGTATTAGGAGTTTATCGAGTTATAATCAAAGTCAAAATATGAGTTATTGAGTCTTAATTAAAGTCAAAAGAGTTGGAGTTGGTAGTATAGTCATCGAAGGAGTCCAAGAAGTTCAAGAATATCACATTTGATCAAGAAAATATAATTAGAAATTTAAAGTGTCAAAGAGCCGCACAAGTTATGTTCCAAATTCTCAGTCGCAACTTGCAACGCATTTTTCATATAGAAAACATTAAAATTTGGATAAGACTATTTCTATAAGAATTGTATCTCTTTAAGTTAATTTTCCAACGTATTTGAGTCATCTCAATCGGATATCGGGAGAGAAATTTAGGATAAAATGCGGGCGACTGCTCAGTTATTATTCGCATGTCGCTGGCTTGACGCTTGAGTTACGAGTCGACGTCAAATATTCTATTTTGCTTCAAACACTTGATTTTTCAATCTATTTTCATCCTAAATACTTTTCCCTGTATATATCATATCCTATGAACGTCCAAAAGTGTGTTGAATTATATTTACCATAAAGATCATTCCTTCGAAAATCCAACACACATTCATTGATTCAAAAATTCAACCACCATATTATTTGAGCTATTATTTCATCCAAACTTCGATTTTTTTTGATTTAGTTATATTATTTTTTATTAAACCACAAATCAAAATACACAAGATCTTTTGATCAAATATCAAACAATTTAATCCATCAGAGATAAATCGATACCAGGGATCAAGAGCTATTGCAGAAGCACAAATTTAGGAGGATTAAGGTGAAATGCTAGGGGTTGAAATCTGGAATCAGGAGCACACATTCCATGAGGGTTAAGGTATAAACTAAGAGTCGAGATTTGTTTTGAATGAATACACCTCCAATAAGATCAAGTGAGACTGCAAGAATTAAAGTCAGAAATTCTTGGGGGTAGACGGGTCTGGACCGTACTGTAAGTTGTTTCGATTTATAGTGGATTATTGGCTGGCAAAATGTCCAATATTTTTATCCAATTGGAGTTTCTCCGTGATCATCTTTGGTGTTCTTTATTGGTTTAATTATTGATTGTTGTATTCAAATTTAGGATAAATTGACTTTTTTGATCTAATTATCTAGAAACAATTAAAAAGTGACTTGTTGTTTTAATTATGTAATTTCGCACGTGGGTCTAAATAATTAAAAACTTTCAATTTCTACTAATAACAATGTTAGAAGGGACTATCTATATTCGTTTGAATATTGTCTCCAACTCGTCCTCAAAAGTTCATTCATTTTTTATCAATGGATGGAGTTTTTTGCCAACTCTAATACTACGAATCAAATCATTTTAAAATTTAAGTTGATAGCGAGATATCACATGTATTTATTTTAATAATGCTTTCAACATGTTTCATATCGTTTCTTATTCTTACAAATAAAAATTGTGATCGTGTCTTGCTCACATAATAACATGCAAATTTCAATAGTAGATAAAAGTAGGCAGAACATTACAATATATTTTTTGTTAATATTGTTCAATATTAGTTAATTCATATAAATAATCGAATTAAATTTAGTCAAAAAATTTAAAAGAAAAAAAAATGTCCAAAAGCCATTACTTGCCTTGTAGTTGGGCAAGAAGCAAGTGGCTTCAAATTTATGCACACGTACATAATACACCTTTATTTTTGTAATCTTTATCTTTACATGAAAAAAGACACTATTAAAGATCCCTCTTCATTTTCTCACTCTAAAACCACGATTTTTCTCTCTCTGAAACATCGCCGGTGATTTAAAAATATCCACCACCCACCTTCATTTATGGACCCTCCGGAACTTTTCTTCGGCGCCGGCGTCTGTAACAGGCCATCTCCTAGAAAAGAACTACAGGGACCTCGTCCAACTGCACTCAAAGTCAACAAAGACTCGCGCAAGATCAGTAAACCACCAGTTGCGCCGCCACGTCACGAACCAGCACCAACACAAGTAGCTCATCCTCCACCGCAGCAGGTTGAGGACCGGCAGCCGGTGATAATCTACGCGGTTTCACCAAAAGTCCATCACACCACCGTCGGCGACTTTATGGACTTGGTTCAAAGACTCACAGGCAACACCACCACCTCCGCATCCACATCTACCTCCTCCACCGGCGACTGCGTCTCTCCGGCAGCAAGGCTAGCATCCATAGAGAAAACAAGTCCTTCTGAAAGGCAAAGAGAGAGAGAATTCACAGTAGATAATATTATGGATATTCTTGAAGACTCTAATCTTGATGTGGGCCAAGTTCCCGGAATATTATCTCCTGCGCCGTCAACTCTGCAACCCATATCGCCGGGATTCTTCTCTCCGGCACCAATGGACCCGTTTATGTTCGGGTACAACATGTTCATACCAAGCCCGTCAACCTTGTTTTCAGCTCCAATGGTGTCTCCTTCACCCGCTTCTTTTTCTTTCGATCTCTTCAATCCATTCGACTTTTAGCCAATAGTAGTCATTTTTCCATTTTTTATTTTATTTTAATTATTTGATGCATGTTTTTTTATAAAAATTTTCTAGAGAGAGAAGGTGGGCTTGTGGAAAAAATTGAAAGTAGATGTGATGGTGGGGTAGGGTAGACCAATTTGTTTTTTATTTTGTATTTTTTGGTATGGGAGGAAATTATTTGTTAGATATTGGGTTCTTAGGAATAGTGTAATTTGACCTAACTATCCAAAGAAATTTTTTCCATTTGAAACATTTAATTTTGGTTTAGTACAATAAATCGACCATGTCATTGTTTTCGCTGTGATTATATGATATATTTGATAAGATAAGCTAGTGATCGTAATGTTGAGTATTATATAGTGTTGTATTATTGATGAATTTAATTGAAATTCAAAATTCTCATGCTAATGTGTTCAATAATAATAATGAGGAGGAGGAGGAGGAGGCTATGTTTAATGTAAATTTTTAAGAATAAATTTTGTAAAAGATAGTGTTTTTAAAGAATAAATAATTAAAAAATATGAACAATTTATGAGTTTACGTATAAAATTGGTTAATTTAAAAAATCATTGAATCATTTAAAGAGAGTCTTAAAAAAAAAAATTTTTTTAAAAAATTATATCAATGGAGTCTTTGATTTTTCTTTCAAAGAAAAGTCGTCGGTCAACTTTGGCATACTATTCATCGCTTATAGTATGTCATTTTCAACTTAAATGATTGTTTGAAGTCTCTTATTTTGTAGGGGTAAAATATTATTACTTTTTATTTATGAGAAAAATATGTAATTTATTTAGCCCCGTTTATTATAGATTAAAATTAATTTTTTAGTAAAATTTGATAAAAATTAATAAAATGTGTGGTTGAAAAATTATAAATGTTACGGGCCTCCTAAGGCCTACACCTTGTCCATCCACTTCATCTACCACGTATTGGCTTAAATGATATGGTGCGCACCATGTGGTAGATGAACTGAATTCACGTCGGACGAATTGATTCTCTGACTCCGAATTGAAACTTTATCGCCCCACCTCGTAGAAGAATCAAACTCATTCGTCATTCACGACGAATGCAAATGCTCGCACTCCACACTCGTTACGCTACACAATCCGCATCGCTATACCTCTATCAAAATCTTTTGGGAGACTCTCCAAAGTCAAGTCCCCGACTGATTGATGGGACGTGTGTCAGGCTACAAACGGTCAACTCAATTGTTATGTCAGAAATCATTTAATGCTCGCCAACCTTTAGATTGACGCCCATGGAAGGATGACACATCCCCAATCTGAGGTCACGTGTCCCCTCATCCAACGATTCTTCTCTTTTCTAGTATAAATGTCCCCACACATAGTAAGTTGGGGGTTCCAATTTCGAATATTTGCAGTCCAGTCTTAACTAAAAAGAGTTCTTTACTATATTTACACATTCTCAATCACGTCCCGGTGACCATTTCACCTCCGGGCTTCACTTTTCGGTTGACTGAAATATTGACTTGACTGTCGGAATGCTCGCGGCTGCTTTCACCCCCATCGAAAAAGGTCACGAGTGACAAACGGTGTGTTATCTGCGTAGGGAGAGCTTACGTGGAGTCTCATCACCCCCATCGAAAAAGGTCACGAGTGACAAACGGCGTGTTATCTGCGTAGGGAGAGCTTACGCGGAGTCTCGTTCTGTTGGCCACGTGTCGGAACTATTTTTCGAGGTCAACGGTAAACTTCATAAAATATATTATTAAAATTAATTATTGATTTTGACTTGAAATTAAAATGATTTTAATTAGACGAGCTTATTCCTATTTTAGTCAATGAACAACAATTAGTTATTCTTAATTTTGCAAATTTACAAGTCGAACAAGTGATAGAGTAGTTACTAAAATAATGAATGATTAATCTATAAAGTATCAAAAAATAATTAACTTTAACTTTATTTAAATAACCGACATTTTAAGGTTGAATGATCATCTTTTCGCCTTCGTTCACTCGAGAAAGCTTATTCAATTTCTGGCATCGCAGTTCTATGCCCTTATGTTCAATTTTAGCTCTTTCTCCTTGCTAATATGTGTGGTAGTACTAACAACTTAAAACAAGAAAAATCAATAGACTTTCTAAATAAAAGTGACTACAATTTGTAAGATTATATATATAAGTGTAGATTTTACGTATCACTTATTTTAGAAACTACTTATTTAATTATAAGAAAACTTACTTGTAAACAGACCTTCTACATTTAGCAAAAGATACTCTTGAGATGTGTTTCTAAAACACATACTTAAATTTTGTTTGGCACAAAACATTTTAAGGAAAAATTATTATTTTTGAAGAATGTGTGGTTAAATGTAGGGAAAAATTGTAAGTCTAGTAGAATGTACGGCATAAATTGATTTTAAACTGAATAGTGACTTTACCAAACATATCGTAGAGTATAAATATAAATATAAAGATTTTGACAAAAATACCTTGGCCTACTAGTCAACGGCTCAATCTTCGACACGCGTCAATTGTCGAACATAACATTCAAGACAATCTTGCAAGTGTTAATCAATAACAAATGAAAGATGCATAAGTCGAGCACCGGTGCTTAGAAGATTATCTTTCTGCGTGAAAAATTGCCCGAAATCCATATCCGCGAGTTCTTATTACCTCAAGTCCAAAATAAGGCAAGTTCTTAAATGATGATTGATGTATTAGTCTTAGAGTGTGTTTGAGCCACATTATTTTGGAAAAATGTATTTTCGAATAATAGATTGATGGTGAATGTGTGGTTGAAAAAGAATGAAAAATTATTAATATGATGGAAAATATTATTTTATTGAAAGATGTGTGGTTGAAAATGAGTAGAAGAATGAGAATGAGAAAAATAATGTGACTCAAACAGGGGCTTAATTAAACCTGCCATGAACGTTTGATAAACAATATTGGCAAAGATTGAGCAATAACAACGTTAATTCATTTTTTTTTCTTTATTAACGTATAATCCTCTTTACCAAACGTGTGGATTGTAAACAAATAACAGCCACTGACAGACATTTTCTTCTTGATCAAGTTCTTGCTTCTGCTAAAATCTTTGTCCCTCCAGGCTCCAATCAATGTGCCAACCCTTTCTCCTATAATGGCTTTCGATATGTTCCCTGGTTTGTTGATATTAAACACGACCACTGCATCGGAGAAGATAAACGGTTCTTCAATAAAGAGATACTAGTCTGTCGACTCGTGGCAGAAGGAATTTCGACAAATTATATACTCTCAACATGTTCAGCCTCATGAACCGGAGAAAGCATGTCCAAAGACTAATTTTGAATAAATATATGCATCCTCTCTCTGATGGCATAAGATATTAGATAAGATGATTCAACAACGGTAAAACATTATGGGAAAATAATCAGCTTCATACCAGAATGAAAATAACTTCAAAATGACTCTGATAGAATCAGAAATTTATAGCAACATGCTGTTTGAATAAAAATCGAGGAAACCTTGTCAAGTAGTCTTGAAATCTTACCCTGCAGTCAATTTTGAATGGCTAGGAGTTCTTGAAAAAAGAAAACTTCGATATTTAAACTGATATGGTATGCGTAAAGGCTTTGTGAAGTCCTTACCTGAGGAGCATGTGCCCACATATATTTCCGAAGGCAATGGTAACCCCTATGACATGTAATCGAACTCACTCTTTGCACTCCGAAGGGATGCAGAAGTATCTGTTGTGAAGAAGGGATTGCCGATTCCGGCTGCAAAAATCACGTCCCTTTTTCCAGATGCCAAGCAGGCGAGTAGCTCTTCTGCTTATACATGTTTAAGCAACTTCTGGCATGCAAAATGCTGTCTGAACTCTTGTTGGGATGCCAATATTTTCCATAAATAATGCTAGGTGTACCTTCCATGGTTTTACATTTATTTTAACATCCTTTGTGTTTTCAAAAAGAAATGGGTGGGAAAACATTTTTTTTTAAACTAGCAAATGGTGTATTATCACGTGGCACAATGTAAACAATAATGCCAAATATGATGTACATGTGTTGTGATGGTACTTTCCATTGTTGCTTGCAAAAAAGACTGCATTCGTGACAGTGGCTAATATCCTAAACAATGAATTGAATGCAGCAATTAATAAATGCAATTTAGTCATATACCAGAGAAGAGCTGTAAAGGAAAAAGCCTCTGAAATGCATAATTACAAGAACAAATAAAAGAATTCATGAGAAGTAAGCTTCTATTCCACCAGAAAGAAGTACGTACCCAATATAGTCAGCAGATGAGCAGTCGAGGCTACTGCTCCCTGCCCAAGAGGATCCACGGAAAATATTTCCTCCTCCCACACGATTGCAATTCCTGAATGAGTTGCAAATTAATGCGGTATGTATCGAAATCATCTGATTTATAAGATTAGACTTACAATCATGCTATACAAACAACCTCAGTGACATGAATTAAAAACTAGAAGACACGTGAGTAATATCATTGGACAATTTGAAAAAAAAAATATTTTTTAGCCACACAGAAGCTGCCAACGCAGCAGCACCTATCTATGTCCTTATTTGCAATCCCTGTTTGAGTAGCATTATGCTTAGACTTATGGTTCATTTGTATGGTTGTTGGGACAATTTTGTGGAATATAAACACAACTTTATGTTCTTAACCATGAAATCAACTCATTATTTTCAAAATGTTATAGTAAAGAATAACAATTGATCGCTACGGAATTGATCTTAAGCTTCCATGTGTGTGGCTTAATTTTCAATGGTACCACAAGATTAATTATCATAATTATGTGCTCTTGCATTTTTCGTAAGACAGAAAATTGAACTTCTTTCATTCGGATGTAATGGAAAACCTACTACAATGCCAAGCCGGGTAATAGTAGCAACCTCCTGTTGAGACCTTAATTCTATACCACTAAGAGCATTAAAATCTCAAGAATGAAAAAAAAAAAAACAAATGAACACTCAAAAATTTATAAAAGTTCACATCAACATGAGACTATATCCACTACAATAATTCACTATGACGAAAGGAGTTTTACAAGAGAAAAACCGTACATCATATTTTATATAACATCTATCTCTTTTATGATGATTACATAAACCCTAATGACGCTCATTATAAAAAAAATTAGGGCAAAATTGAAAATATTATTGAGGAATTCCTAAACTATCTTTAATAAGGTCTATCCACTTACGGACTCCACATTGTGGCAATAATTACGTTCAACAACTTAAGACCTCCTTCAAAATGGCAAATTTTGATTTGTAAAAAGATCGTACATGCATTAGGGATCTATAAAAATTTCAGAAACACTAACAACATTATAAGCTTTAACTCTCCAAACTTTGGGTCGATGTTTTGTATTTGATCTTGTTGGATTTTGTGATCCAAATTAGGTGAAATATTTTGAGAAAATATTTCCTTTATTTCACGTATTTTATTGAAAAAATATTATTTCCTATTATTTCACGTGTTTTATTGAAAACATATTGGGAAAATATTATTTCATTTATTCTATGTGATTTTTTTTATCTTATTTCTATCTTTGTGATATTTCTAGGCCCTATAACTAGTAAACTCTTCATTCAATTTAGTAGATTGCATAAATTGCTGAAAGTTGTATTTTTACTCCATTGGTTGTTCGGTTCCTCTGATAATTTAGTAGATTTCTAGTTATTGTTTATTAGTTTGTGCAATCTATATTTCATATCGCGCCATATCACCTCCTTAAATTACTAACAAATGGTATCAGAGTCAAGGTTCAGCAGTTCCGTAAAGCAATGATTTGATTGTTTGAGGTTTTTTTTTAATCAATGGCTACCTGAAGTATGATATTTCGATGTTGGATGGTAGTACAAGATTTTCGTTGTGGTGAGTGAAGATGAGAGTTGTATTGGTGTAGATGGATTTGGATGATGCTTTGTTGAGATTTGATAGGATGCCCACAAATTGGACAATACGGGAAAAGTAACGGAAGGATCGTAAGGCACTTTTGTAGATTCATCTTCATCTATCTAACAACTTCTTCAAGACGTCTTGAAAGAGAAGACAATAGCTGCATTGTGGTTAAAACTAGAGGAATTGTGTATGACTGAAAGTCTGACCAACAAAATTGCATCTAAACCAGAGGTTTTATTCTCATTACATGGTAGAAGGTCGGTCACTAAATGATCATCTACTCCTGTTTAAGGAGATTGTCGCTGATTTGGAGATGTTAGAGGTAAAAAATGATGAAGAGGATTTGGCTATAATCCTATTGTGCTCACTGCCTGGTTCGTTTAGGGACACGATTCTGTACAGTCGTGACACACTCACTATTGAATACGTGTATGATACCTTGTTCTAAAAAGAGAAGATGGAGCATCTGATTGGAGCTGGTTCTAGAGATGAGGAAGCTCTTGTGGTTTATGGTGATCGGCAAAGGGACAAGTCGATGGTGGATTTCAATAATAGGGTCTGCTTTTATTATAAGAAGAAATGACACATCAAGAGAGATTGCGAGAAGTTTGCAAATCGTGGAAGGCAATCAGATATTTCAGAAGAGACCAACGTAGTTGAGGACTATTTGTGTGGAGTAGATATTTTGATGATTTCTGACGTGGAATCCAAGCTTGATGAAGAGTGAATTTTGGATACGGTTTGTACGTTTCATATGAGTCTCAACCGGGATTTATTTAAATCTTATGAAATGGTGACACAATGTGTTGTTGTTATGGGAAACAATGAATCTTGTCGGGTAGCTGGTATTGAGAGAGTCAGATTGAAGTTGATGGATGAAACAATAAAAACATTTGACCAGGTTCGACATGTTCTAGACTTGAAAAAGAATATCATCTCGCTGAGTACCCTGGATTTGAGAGGGTACACTTTTTCTGGAGCAGGTGGAGTCTTGAAGGTCCGAAAGGGTGTCTGTGTTGTATTGGATGGGCGGAGAAAGTCTCAGTTATACATCTTGTAAGATTGGGCAGAATCAGTAAAAAGACATCAGCTCAAGTTTGGTATTGTGATGAATATACAGTTTGGTACAATACCGTTAGGAGTTGGCTCTGGGACTATTTTGGAGAATATTACTGTTTCGAATTTGGGGGATATATGTAATTCTATTTTGCCACCATAGTCTGTGGTTCCATTGTATTTAATAGTTAGAGAGAGTCATATTGAAGATAGGTACGGGGATGTTGATCTAGATGTGCATGCTTTTTGTCGAAGGTAACGAGTCTAGCCAATGGCCTTCAATTAAAGCATTTAGTATTAATTCTGCTATAGAGTGTACTTCAACTCTATTCAGTAAATTTTGAATTTTTTGTGAATTTTGGGAACCCAATGGTGGGGTTCATTTATCCGTGTTGGATATGGTGGAAGATGAAGAGTATTTTTCGTGTATTGGAGAAGTTTGGTTTGGGATGAAGAGTTCAGTTTGTTCGTTGCAGTTGGACTTATTTTTTAAGGTAGAGAAATTTTGAAGTTTCGTTTGTTACATCGAAATTTGTGTCAAGTTGGAGATTGTTGAATTTTGTGACCTAAATTAGGTGGAATATTTTGAGAAAATATTTCTTTTATTTCACGTATTTTATTGAAAAAATATTGTTTCCTTTATTCAATGTGATTTTTTTTTATCTTGTTTCTATCTTTTTGATATTTCTAGACCCTATAAATAGTATACTCTTCATTCAATTTAATAGATTGCTGAAGTTGCTGAAAGTTATATTTTCTATCAATTAGTTGTTATTAGTAAAATATGCGGTTCTCTGCCAATTTTTTTTTCTCTTTTAAATCTTGTTCTTGTTTATTAATTTGTATGATCTATGTTTCATATCGCGCCATATTACTTCCTCGAATTCCTAACAGATCTCCAGCAAGAACCTATCCTCTAACATTTAGCAACACCCTTCGTCGTTTATAAGATGGTTTTGATGTACCATTCTCATCTATTGTGACATTAAAAGGAGGTCTAGCCATAGAAGATGCCTCAGGTTGGCTATAAAAAAAAATAAAGAAAAATGCATTACGAGGAAGGAAGTTATGCACGTATTTACCTTACGGAAAGTATATACGACAAAAATAGCTACTTCTAGTAGGCATAATTAGGGCGGAAACTCTATGTTAAAAATAATGGAATTGATTGAAAAAGAAATAAAAAAAAATAAAGGCACAACGACAACTTTACACTAGCCATTGCTAATCCACGACAGACACTACTATGTCGACATCAACTCCGTTGTTGCACGATTACAATTGGAGGCGTGGTTACCTGCTCTGATATCATTGCTATAGTTTGTGGGATAATCATATCTCAAAAGTTTGGTGTTGAAGTTGGAAAGTCCAAATCTATATAAATTCCACACCAAAAGTCTATAATTTCAATGTGGGGGTTCAAATCTCATATTTTGAAATGAGAATCATGACATAGCAATGATAGAACCCTATACTTATTCGAGGCATTTTAGAATTGAGGAGGATAATTAGTACAGGCCAGCCTCTCTCTATAAGGAGGGAAGAGTAGTTTCATGGGGATTGAGAATATGAATAGAGAAATTGGGGAGAGGCTGCCTCTCTCGAAAGCTGATCATTCGTTTTCACCCATTTCGAGTAATACAATGTTGAACCTTTGAGAAATGTTTACAAGAATAGATAGTCAAGCATCAGACAGTTAATTTCAGGATCAAAAGAGTAAACAAAGAATCTAGCTTTTTTGCCCATTTTTGGCAATCAAGAACCTATTTCTGCTAATTGTATCAATTACATTTCAAATATGTTAACATTTTGAACAAAACCTACATGTTGTTAGCCTGTTGAAGAGGAGAGACAACATAAGCCAAGATTCTTGACCTTGTCAACAAAATTTTAGCCAATCGACTCCCTATCACGATTTCTAGTCGAATTTTCAATATTCGATGAAGACCAAACTCTTAAGTTCTGATTGGCAATCCATAATTATGGAATGTCCTAATCATTCCATCTCGACCAGCTGTCAAAATCACAAGGCCCCATGTCGTCGAAAGAATTCTCAAGCCATGGATGTTATTCTTCAACTGTTTTTGCGGATGAAGATGATCAGTATAGTTGTTACATTGCTGACAATCATGTTCAGAAGGTGGTGAATCCCATAAATGAAGTTTCTCATCGGGCCATGTTATAGAGGACCGGGACGATCCATCCATGGAGAACCAATTTGTGAGGGAGAAACGTACCGAATCCTGAACCTTCAAGGATGCCTCTTGGTGGTCATGTGTTTGTTGACGGGATTGGAAACTATCACGAACTGAACTATCTTGTTCCGTATCAACTCCTGACCATGGTAAAGCAACCGACACCTCTTGAAAGAAGAAATGCTCGTAGGAACGTACAGATTTGGCTTGTTTGGATGTCTGGATGCACAAATCATCATAGTTCCAGACATAAATACGATAGTCCTCCCCAACTGATATTATGTGTCATCCACTAGAAGTAATGAAGCCGACGCCTGAGTTTTCGACTTTTGTAGACCTGATTCGATACGCAAAAATGATCATTTATTAAGCGGAATAAATGCCATATAGCCAAATGACAGTAAAAGTTTGCAACTAGACTTTCAAGAGCCAAAATCATATTTATGAACACATTGGTGTAATTGTACATTAAAGTTCAATCAATCCATTAATTATGTACTTAATTAAAAGGAATAAATAGCAACAAAGAGGTCACATCTTTGATCAGAAATAAATTTTATTTCAATCCAACAAAGATCAATCACAAAACATTGTATCAGGATGATGAAATGCTATCCAAATACTTGACATCAATTGATCGAATCTAATAACCAGGTAAAGCTCAAAAGACCGCAGGACATTTGGTTCTGCTCATAAATTCATGAAAAAATTACGTGCAAGGCGATTTATGAACGGTAAAACAAAGATCTTGATGAACATTACAAAAACCATAAAAAATACAATTTCTATACCTCGATATTTATAGACCACCCTGAGCCTATCAAGTATACGAATTTTCGAGTCCTCTGACGTTATCATTACTCTTTGAGATTCATTTTTCAGAAACTGCAAGGAAAAAAAAACGTCTGTCAACTAAAGTGAAAATAAAGAGGGATAACAATGTTAAACACCAGGATCTTGAGAGTGAAACCTGAATGCCAGTAATTTTGTTGCCTGGCGACTTCTTTCGACCCCGAATGTCTATCTCTGCATTTAGCAGAAATTCAATCTTGATTTTTCGTAGAAACGACAGTTACCAGAAACAGACCCGACGACAAAACCCTGTTACAAGGACACAGCGGGAAATATATTATACTATCAGTTAATAAAAATCTAGTAGATGTTGACAGCGTTGACATTAATTTATACCTTGCCATTTGGCTGGTAGCACACTACTGTTACTACGTCTCGCACATTCGCCCAATCCACCACTCTCCTATCGTGAACACCCCATATTCGAACTTTACCATCTATGGAGCCACTGATGAAGTAGTTCTCGTCCGCAGGGTTGAATTGAACACATAATACTGAATCATGACGAAAGAACAAGTCAGTTCAATTTGAGTATTAGAACATTAATAAGACTACCCTTTTGTTTTGGACATGATGGGGTTTAGCTAGATATATCGAGAGCAAGAGCAACATAAAAATTGAAAAAGGGCAATTTTGGATAATTACCATAATTACTGTGATCAAAAACACCGAGACATTTGTCAGAATCTACATGCCATAATCGAACAGTTTTGTCCATGGATGAAGATAGAATATGCTGCAATTGAAAATATACTTAAGCCATAAATAAGATTAAAAACAGCTGAAATAATTGAGTACCACCTGTTTCACTTACATTGGTTATGGACCATGCCACATCTAGAATACCGACGGCATGACCACTAAACTTCTTCAGTGGCTGCTCTTTGATATGGAAAATCCTTTCTGGGATTACAATGGAAGTACTACTCAAATTTTGTCTTTGAGAACTCGATTTGCCTTCTATCGACTGGATACCAAAATTGTATTTCGAAGTCTTGCAAAAGGGATCTAGCGAAGTCACACGCCATATGCAAACCATTCCGTCTTCACCTCCACTAGCCAAATATTAGCCATTGGGACTAAACTTCATGGTCCAAATTAGGCCATCGTGAGCACTAATTTCCTGTACAGCATAGACAGCAGTACACTCCATAAACCTCTTCTTATGTTGTTCCATCTTCATCCAACTCATAGTTCCTGCTTCCCCAACTAGTTTTGCTTCATTGGATGATTTAGTACCACGATTTTTCTTCGTCTTCTGTACAAAATGCTTCCACCAGTGCATCATTTTCTTCTTTTTCTTCATCTTACTCACATTGTTGTTTTCTTGTGAACAAACTCAGATTTGGTTAAGCTTGCATTGTTCAGTGCAGAGAGGATTTTCATTAGTTTGCCTCTCTGCATCAATGGACATATCATCAAACCAATCTCGATTAGAATCATGGACCAAACAATTGGCTCCACTGTCCAATTCCTCTCTTTTACATACCAAATGATCACTGATGCTAGGTCCACAAATCCACAAGAACTCGAAATTGCTTCAGTAGATTGAATAACCCTTTCCACCCCCATTGTCTCTAATTCATGAAGTGACTGACATTCCACAAAATCCATTCTCTTTCGAAAACTCTCCCTTCTTTCCTTAACACTCTTCGGCTCTCTCAACCAAATCTCATAGCCTAAATCTGAATCTTCTTTCACAATAACAGACTTGTCCAACGACAAGTAGTCTCTGGTATCAAAGAAAACCTCTTCTCCCTCCTCAAACTTAGCATCTCTTGCAATGCTGATAGCACTAGAATTCCACATTAAACTACTAAAATTCTTATCCGAATTCGTATATCATTTCAAAACGAATACTCCAACCCTTTTAATATCAATCCTAACGCCTACGTTCCTGGACCGTGCTTCACTCTCTAAACCAAGCAACACGGTTATATAAAAACAGCCCATAGTATGCAATTTAACTAAAAAAATCTTCTAATAAACGTATATACTCACACGAACATGTCCTTGTACTAGGAATCGGTCAGTTAATATACTAAATCAAGATAATTTGCAATCCCGAAGCAGAAGAATGCTATAAAATAATGCCAAACAAATGGAAAACATAAGGTTGAAATACTTGTAGTAACCTTGAATTCCTAGCAAAAGAAACAGCAAATCTCAACAGTGTCACTGACCCTCCTTTGATTATGGCCTTTGCATCACCTCTTAACAGTCAAAACAACACATAAATAAAAAAAATCAACCAATCCCCTCCAAAGATTCAAAATACTCTTCCAAATTCTCTGTATTTTGACTTTTACAATGTTTTGAAGGTGAAGAAAAGGTAAATCGAAACCCTATTCAATTGGCATTGAGATCTGTAAAATGTGTAAGTGATAATTTTGGAAATTTCGTAGCGCACAAGCGGCGCAGCATAGAAATGCTACTGTAGTACAGATATCTATACACTACATCTATCTGTGTAGGTTTGTTTTTATGTTGGGTATTTTTGCAACACAATTCTACACGCAGTTCAAGGTGTTAAAAATGCATTGAAAATGGGAAAATCGGAGACAAAATTACAAAGTAAATCAAGATTCACTGTAGATTTTGAAAAAATGGGATTTCAAAATGGGTTTGACTTTGGGAATCAATTGAATAGTAATATCTATATAAACACAGCAAAGTTTACTTTTGTCCTTTGAAAATCATTAATGGGTAATAATTTTCTTGGAAAGAAAGGAAATTGATCTAATAATTAAGCAGCACAGATTCAAATTCAACACAGGCCATACATTCGTTGTGTTTACAACCCTACGGAATAATAGATGGTAGTGTTTTTCAGGCTAATTGTCTTGGCCTAGTTTCTTTGGGTAGTATAGTTGTTGCCTAAGTATCAAGACTTCACTTTGTATTAATTGAGTCATTACATTCTACTTTTCATCTCGAAATAAGTTACTCTATGTTCATCATGTCGTTAAAATTCCTTCCAAATCATTTTTTTATATGCCCATAAACTATAATGAGATACTAAGCCCTATTTGGTGGCCTTAAACTTTTAAAAACATAGTTTTGAATAGTATTTTTTGGAGAATGTATAGTTAAAAAATTTTCTACTTTTTAATCACACATTCTCCAAAAAAATTATTATTCAAAACTCTATTTTCTCAAAATAATAGACCATCAAAGTGGGGCTTTATATCGCAAATTGGGATTGTATCAAAGAGAAAAAGCGATCGAGAAAGTTGTTGCTACAATCCAAAGTTTTGAGTTGGTAGCACAATAACTCCCAAGGTCGGGGCCTGAGGAAAGGCCCAGAGGCCTATGCTTTAGGCCCATCTTTTTAGGGGGCCAAAATAAGTTTTTATTTCTATATTTTTGAATTTGTTATGGGCATGTGTCAGATCCTGTACCTCACCTGCCACGTGTCAGTAGAGGTCGTCCATATCACGTCACGTGTTGATCGAGGTAATTGTACACGGGACGAGCTGATTGTATATGTCGAAGTGATTAAATGAGGAACGAACTGAATGTATGTCAGCGAAAGAACCAAACTCATCTGCTATACACCGCGGATGCAAAAACTCGTACTCCGCTTCTACGACTCTACACCTGCCTCGCCTCACCTCAGCAAAGATCTTTCCAAAGTTAAATCCCGACTGATGGAACGTGTGGTAGAATTCAAACAGTCAATTCAGCTACCTTTGTCGGAGACATTCAATGCCAGCCAACCTACGGAATGATAGATTGACATCTAGGATGGAACGGGCCCTGAGGATCTAATAACACGTGTCTCTTCATCCAACGACTCTTCTCTTCCCATCCTTAATATAAATATCCCCTTCTTGTGTTAGAAAAAGGGGTCGAATCAAAATTTATCCTACTACATTGCAAATTCGAGTATCATCATCTCCCATTAAATATTGGCACTTTATTACTACACACTTTATCAACCACTTCTCAGTGGGTATCCTACCGCCGGTAAACCTTTTCCATTGAACTTTAAATTGACTTGATCGTCAGAGTGCTCACGGTCGCTCCCAACCCCGTCGAGAAAGGTCACGAGTTACTAACGACTAGGGAAGAGCTGACATGAAAACTTATCCCGTTGGCCACATGTTGGAGTCACTTTTCGAGGTCAACAGATTGACATCGTATGTGGGAAGCTTACTTTAACCACGAGTCTTCCCACCAAAAAGCTTATTCGAATATCCGGTCAATATTCTCCCTTGAAAAAGGGATCGGTTCTTGGAAAATGATCAGCTATACATCAAGCTCTGTTACTAAGAAGAGGCCTTTCACTTCGAACCATAAGTTCTAGTGACGGGGAGATTCTGAAGAAGAGATTTCACTGAATGTTACACATCAGCGACCCCATCACCGGTATCCCAGAGGCAACAGAACAGCTCAACTGATTGCCGAAGTGGCTAGCATGGTCGCGAACTTGAGGAACATTGCAGCTCAAAATGCTGTCATGCAAGAACTCCTCATGTAAGTGCAGAACCAAGGTGGTCTCTAAGCCCCACAAAACCCTCAACAATCAGCCTATAGATGAGCTGAGGCAGAATCTAGCAGGAGAACCCATTTGAGTCCTCAGAGTGAAGCCCCTATCGAAAGAGAAGTGGGATGGATACTTTCAACTACACAGCTGCTCCAGCTGACAACGCCTCTATGAGAGAAGACAACTTCCCTCCAGGATATAAAGAGTAGTCCCTGAGGTCTGCTAGCATTTTTTATCAGATCGGATGGGTGTCTAGAAATAGGAGCCAGCCCAAGCACCAAATGGCCCGCCAGCAGGAGCGTGTACAAAGCTAAGTTCAGGCTCCTCAGCCTATAAATAAGTGAGAGAGGCGAAATATGGTGGATTAGGGGAACCGAGCAGAAACTGCCCAGCATCCACCTCACCCAGCAGTAGATGGGAACGATTCTGACAAACCATGTAGGTCATATGAACTTGATGATGATGATGACAATTTACCCTTCTCCAGGGAACTTCGCACCTTTCCGATGCCTCATAACTTTGTCCCTCCTAAGATTCCCAAATACGAAGGAAATGGCGATTTGGAGAAATATCTCAACAAATATAAAACGCAAATGAGCCTCAGAAGCATCTCGCCAGCTTTGAAATGCAGGGCCTTCCATCTAACTCTCTGTGGAGCTGCTAAAGTGTGGTACAGTAGATTGGCACCACTTAGCATAAGAAGTTGGCCAGACCTGAAAAGGACATTCCTAAACCAATATCTTTCAAGAAAAGAAGGAGAGACACCGATTCAACGCTTGTAAGACATGAGGCAAGCAGCAGGAAAGATCTTAAAGAGCTACTTTGCTCGTTTCACTGACGAGATAACTTACTGTGAACAAGTCACAGACAAAGAGGCCCTTTCAGCCCTGAAATGAGGGCTAATTTACCAAAAAATATTTTTAGAGCTACGCAACATACTTAGCTAATTTACCAAAAAATAAAGGGATACACAAGTAGTCATTCACATTCAAAACCCTCCCATATTGATTATAAATTCAAATAATCATTGAATAGTATGTTAATTAAACTTTTTAAATTTTAATAATAATTGAAGGATGAATTGGGAATCATACAAAATTAATGAGGGTACTATCGTCTTTCAAAAGTTTCTCATCAATCCCCACTTTTTAAAGGTTATAGATATTGGCAAATGAACATTTGTGGGTGTACAAGGTTGACTATATGACTTCAATTGTCGAATAATTCATAGAGAAAATCAATAATAAATTAAAATATTTTAAACGTCAATTTGTTATTTCATACCATCGATTTCTAAAATTGTTATACAAAATGAAATGATATCAACACAATCTCTTTTTTTTTTTTTTTTTTTTTTTTTT